>CM074448.1:30174109-30244109 GCA_037101425.1 Elopichthys bambusa
CTATTACTGGCCTAATCAGACTGATTGCAGTTATAGAAAACGTACAATGTAACTGATGTTGATTATACTGGTGAGGTAAAGTCTATTTCTACGAGTCTCCGAGTAAAACCCAAGAAAGCAATAGCAGGAGCCGGAAGCGAAGCGAAGCAATGGCACAGCTTGAAATTACATTTAATTTGTTTTTCCCCACGAAGGCTGGCATTAATCTCAGGGTTATCTAACCAGCGTCTCCTGCTGACTCCCGTTTGGCCTCTTTGGGAAGGTCTGTTACTTCAACCCTGCTTATTTCTGCTGCTGCTTCACACGGTCTTCATGTGAACTTCACCACTAGAACCTTTATAAGGTGAAAGTTCGTGCTCTGTGATGCTCAAATCATATATGTACTGTAAGGGACCGACACACATGCCAAACAATTACTGACAACAGATAACGAGGACCAGAACAAGGTCACACAAACACTGGGTGTGTGTGCTGCTGTTAATTAAGATCATGATAGCGAGTGTGTAGGAGGTATTTAATTATGCAAGCCGCTTCAGTTTTATTGTAATATCTCTTGAGTGACACTGACTGTGTTTATCGGCCAAGCCAATTATCCCAGCAGACTGCCGATCGGGATTAACAAAGGGTGTGTGTGTGCGTCTGAATACTCCAGGCCTGACCTCTTGTTAACTAGAGCTTTTAGCCTGCAATCACAACACACACACACACACACACACACACAAATTAAAGCCCTCAGATCTGGTGAAGGCAGAAAACGCTTTCATTGCATGCTGGGTTGGAACAATTGATTTTGCATAATGGAACGGACCTCGAGTTAAACAGGCAACTGGACTCACGGTTCAAGCATCCATTAGCAGGCCTCAGTTCTGTCTAATCTAATGCACAAGTCTGATAGAAATCCTAAATTGTTTAGATGAAGGTCAGATCAACAGATATCAGATTTAGAGTTTTAGTTTATGTTTGCATGCATGCATTTACATCTAGATAAAGTCATTTCCTATGCACCAATTCTAGTCTTGTATCCTATGTACTAAGGCAGCATTTGCGATGAGAAAAGACGCTGAGTGTTCTCCAGTCGTGTTCCTGAGAGCGTCTGAACTGACACTGGCGTGAAAACAGCGTGCGCTGACAGCTGCTCTGAACGCCAACCGCTAGTGCAGCAAAACAAACAGCAGATCTGAGCCAAAGCCTGGCCGTCAGGACATACGGATGGGCCGAACACACAAGTCAGGGGTTCATGGGTCATCCGCCGAGTCCTTCACTGCTCTGAAACAAAGATCCACCAGTCCACACATGCATTATCTGTCTTGTGCAAACATGACGTCACAGCGCTGTGCAACACTCAGATATTCAGAGTGCTGGAGAGATGAACTCACATACTACATTTAACACTGATGCACTGACAGACGCTTTTATTGCATTCAAGATATACAAATTATAAGTTCATGAATTGACTGGGAATTGAACCCAGGACCTTGCGTTGCTTGTGCAATGATCTACCGGGCCCTATAATTTCCGCAATGCAGAAAATGCAGAATACAGTCATAAAAACAAAATTTACTGTATAACACAGAATGTCACGGAATTTGTCAAAATATTTGATGAATAAATAAAAAGTAAGTCAGTACACTTAAATCAAATTGCGACTAGTGTTTGTGAATATTAAACTGCAAAAAGACTATTTAAATATGAATCCTGCATGTTCTGTGTGAATGAATGGCGTCTTCAGGACAACCCATCAAAATAAAAGTTCGGTTTAACTTGAAGAAATTGTGACAGAAATATTGTATTGTTGTACAGTAGAATTCAGCTACATCTCAATGTAATAATAACACTAAGACTAATAATAATAATAAAAAATATTTAGGCATAATCACAATTTTCCATGTTTTAATTTTAACAGTAAAGCACTGTTGTGCAGCACTTTGTTTGACAAAAAAGTTTGATTAATGTCATGTGATTAAAAGACTAAATTAATATTTTATGCCTTCATGTGATTGCCAGAAACAATTTTTTAAAAAACAAAAACAAATTTTTATTTAATTAATACATTTTGTTGTTTTTATGAATTCAATTAATTAGACATGCTTTTTGATTATTAAATTTAAAATAAATTTAATTAAACCATTAAAATGGAATACAGAAAACAGAATTTGGTAAAAAAATAAACGGAATTTGAGAAAGAAAAAAAAAAGTATTTCATAGGATTCTAAAAAATGTCATTTTTTAATAAATTGTTGTTAAATTGTATAAGTTTCATGATTTCAATTAATTAGACATTATTTTTGATTACTAAAATTTAATTTATTAAACCAAAAAAAAAAAAATGTTTGGAGTCCAAAAAAGTTAAAACAGGTGAAAAAGAAAATCCAGAAAAAAATTTAAACAGGAAAAAATGGAATTTGGGAAAAAATAAAACAGATTTTATAAGGCCCTACTGTAGTACAGGAATACTAATGATGTGTTATGATACTTCTGTTGTCCTTCCTTCTGCAATACTCACAAAAAAAAAGACTTACAATGACAGGTCTACTGAACTGAATGCATGTCAAGATAAGGAGAATAATTGTAAACAATTCGCTCACATGACTGAGCAATCACAGACAACTCATCAAACTAGGTGTTTAAGACGTGCAAACCACTATTACAGACAGAAAAGCTTTCATATTTTACTGGATAAACACACAATCAGTCTGCAATGATTTATTTCTGCTCCAAAGCAGCACAAAGTTTTTCTGCTTTTGTTCGCATTCACAATGTTTACAAAAGAAATTATGAATCATTCTGAATCATCTCATTCCATCACAAATGTCTTTATTCAGCTGCTCCTGACATTTACAAAGTAAATGTGAATGTTATGCGGGGGGGGGGTTTGCTGTACTAATCAACTAGTTAAAGCATCAACATTCACCTGAGAAAGTGTGAGAAATGAAAGCTGGATGCCAAGATGACATTTAGTTTGATTCAAGAATTCTAGCTCAAATTAACTCAGGTGTAAACCTGTAAACAATGCATGAAATTAGCGATTATCTCGTTCAAAACAGGCCCACAGGGGATTCATATTCACAATACTGAAAGCATAAAATGGTGGAATTAAAAAAGGTCTTTCTCAGTGTTTAATTCAGCCTAAAAACAGCCAAACCATCTCTAAATATCTGTCCCTCTACAATCTTTATGTTAAAAGTGTGAGATATACAGGTAGGTGTGGATGAGATCTGGGAGACGGTCGTCTGTTTGCACTCTGCAGGACATCAAGTAAACCTGTCAGTGGGAATTAGACAGACGGGTCTCTAGAGGTCGACACAAGTGACCTTGTTCACATATGTTCACTTCATAGGGAGCACCCCAGCACTGAGAGGTCACGATCTCGCCGCTCCTTCAGACTCGGGGTATTTTTAGACTCGGGCAGAGAGGAATCAGCTCTATTTTTAAGATAACATGTCTCTGTTATCACGCCCCGAAGAGGCCAGCATGTTAAGAAACAAGAATGTGAGGCCAGACTAGTGCTAGATCATTAAGGGTTTATCAATATACACCGATGCGACGCCTAAAAAGCAAAGTAGTAAATCACAGATATAATGCAAAAAAAAAAAAACACTAATCCAGATGCATTTGAAAAACATTGTTTTAGCCTTCTGTCCACACTGAGATGTTGTTTTTGTTTTTTGAAGACACTCTCTCTCAAGTGGATACATTAAAAAATGTTGTTTTTGAGTGTGTGGACCGTAAAAACAGAGGTATTTGAAAACGACGACGCATGTCGTCATGTAATGAATATTTTTTCCCATTGGTTTTTTTTTTATAGAAGAATTTAAACAGGAAATTGGAATTTCCTCAGAATTTCTGTCCTGCATTAAAACAGATCTTATACAAAAAAAAGGAGATTGAATAGCATGAATTTTATGCATGCGCGATAAGATGATTTTAGCGTTTTCCAGTGCTTCAGCGTTGACGAGAATCTTTTAGACAATGCTTGAAAATGCTAGTGTGGACGGAGAGCGTTTTGAAACGTAATCGCCATTTTCAAATGTATCCAGATGAATGAAGACGTAGTTTAATCACGTGTCAAGGGCTCTGTGCTCGGTCACGACACACTCCAGCAGGTTACAGTGACCTGAAGTCTGTTGAGAGAGCTGTGCATGGAGAGCCTGTTGAGCAATCGCTAGAAAATCCAGTCTCACAAGACCATCCACATGTTCTCAAACAACAGCAGAGAGAGTCTTCAATGACACAACTTTACCTGTTCATTCATCATATATTAATAAATGAGAGCTCACTGCATGATAAACCACATTAAACACTCACAAATGAACAGCACAAAAACTCATGCCTTCACGTGCTATCAGAAACATGACATAAACATGGCAGAGGGGAGAACGACTGGAAAAAGTAGGAAATTTCTGAGAGCACATGAAGGCAGCATTACACTTTACGGTAAATGTGAAGTAATTCTTGATTTATAGGGAGGTAAATGACAGCTGTGAGGAAAATGTCAGATGAAAGGGACCTAATATTTAGTTAAACCTCAGATAAATGACATCCTAAAGGTTACTGACAGGACTGAAGTGAATTTAGGGTAAATATATAAACCTGAAGTAAATCTCAGAAATTAGCTATTCTGAGGTGAATGACAGCAGTGAGATAAATAAGAGGGAAATGTAAGATAAATGACAGCAGTTGGCTGAATGGTTGTTAAATTCTGAGGTAAACTACAGCAGAAGTAAAGTTTAGGTAAATGTCAGGCGAGAAATATATTCTGAGGTAAACAACAGGTAAAACAGAGGTAAACAGAAGGTAAATAGGATATCAGATATCTGTAATTTTCTAAGGTAAATGACAGCAGTGAGGTAAAATAGAAGTAAATACGAGGTAAATGGGTGTTAAATCACAAGTATCTGTAATTTTCTAAGGTAAATGACAGCAGTGAGGTAAAATAGAGGTAAATACGAGGTAAATGGGTGTTAAATCACAAGTGTCGGTTGTTTTCTGAGGAAAAAAAGCTGTGGTGTAAAATAGAAGTAAACACGAGGTAAATGGGTGTTAAACCACAAGTGTCAGTTGTTTTCTGAGGTAATTGACAGCAGTGGTGTAAAATAGTGGTAAAATAGAGGTAAATACGAGGTAAATGGGTGTTAAATCACAAGTGTCAGCTGTTTTCTGAGGTAAAATGACAGCAGTGGTGTAAAATAGTGGTAAAATAGAGGTAAATACGAGGTAAATGGGTGTTAAACCACAAGTGTCAGCTGTTTTCTGAGGTAAAATGACAGCAGTGTGGTAAAATAGAGGTAAATATGAGGTACATGGTGTTAAATCACAAGTGTCAGCTGTTTTCTGAGGTAAAATGACAGCAGTGGTGTAAAACAGAAGTAAATACGAGGTAAATGGGTGTTAAACCACAAGTGTCAGTTGTTTTCTGAGGTAATTGACAGCAGTGGTGTAAAATAGTGGTAAAATAGAGGTAAATACGAGGTAAATGGGTGTTAAATCACAAGTGTCAGCTGTTTTCTGAGGTAAAATGACAGCAGTGGTGTAAAATAGTGGTAAAATAGAGGTAAATACGAGGTAAATGGGTGTTAAACCACAAGTGTCAGCTGTTTTCTGAGGTAAAATGACAGCAGTGTGGTAAAATAGAGGTAAATATGAGGTACATGGTGTTAAATCACAAGTGTCAGCTGTTTTCTGAGGTAAAATGACAGCAGTGGTGTAAAACAGAAGTAAATACGAGGTAAATGGGTGTTAAACCACAAGTGTCAGTTGTTTTCTGAGGTAATTGACAGCAGTGTGGTAAAATAGAGGTAAATACGAGGTAAATGGGTGTTAAATCACAAGCGTCAGCTGTTTTCTGAGGTAATTGACAGCAGTGGGGTAAAATAGAGGTAAATACGAGGTAAATGGGTGTTAAATCACAAGTGTCAGCTGTTTTCTGAGGTAAAATGACAGCAGTGTGGTAAAATAGAGGTAAATACGAGGTAAATGGGTGTTAAACCACAAGTGTCAGTTGTTTTCTGAGGTAATTGACAGCAGTGTGGTAAAATAGAGGTAAATACGAGGTAAATGGGTGTTAAATCACAAGCGTCAGCTGTTTTCTGAGGTAATTGACAGCAGTGGGGTAAAATAGAGGTAAATACGAGGTAAATGGGTGTTAAATCACAAGTGTCAGCTGTTTTCTGAGGTAAAATGACAGCAGTGTGGTAAAATAGAGGTAAATACGAGGTAAATGGGTGTTAAATCACAAGTGTCAGCTGTTTTCTGAGGTAATTGACAGCAGTGGGGTAAAATAGAGGTAAATACGAGGTAAATGGGTGTTAAATCACAAGTGTCAGCTGTTTTCTGAGGTAAAATGACAGCAGTGGGGTAAAATAGAGGTAAATACGAGGTAAATGGGTGTTAAATCACAAGTGTCAGCTGTTTTCTGAGGTAATTGACAGCAGTGGGGTAAAATAGAGGTAAATACGAGGTAAATGGGTGTTAAATCACAAGTGTCAGCTGTTTTCTGAGGTAAAATGACAGCAGTGTGGTAAAATAGAGGTAAATACGAGGTAAATGGGTGTTAAATCACAAGTGTCAGCTGTTTTCTGAGGTAAAATGACAGCAGTGGGGTAAAATAGAGGTAAATACGAGGTAAATGGGTGTTAAATCACAAGTGTCAGCTGTTTTCTGAGGTAAAATGACAGCAGTGTGGTAAAATAGAGGTAAATACGAGGTAAATGGGTGTTAAATCACAAGTGTCAGTTGTTTTCTGATGTAATTGACAGCAGTGGGGTAAAATAGAGGTAAATACGAGGTAAATGGGTGTTAAACCACAAGTGTCAGCTGTTTTCTGAGGTAAAATGACAGCAGTGGTGTAAAACAGAAGTAAACACGAGGTAAATGGGTGTTAAACCACAAGTGTCAGTTGTTTTCTGAGGTAAAATGACAGCAGTGGGGTAAAATAGAGGTAAATACGAGGTAAATGGGTGTTAAATCACAAGTGTCAGTTGTTTTCTGAGGTAAAATGACAGCAGTGGGGTAAAATAGAGGTAAATACGAGGTAAATGGGTGTTAAATCACAAGTGTCAGTTGTTTTCTGAGGTAAAATGACAGCAGTGGGGTAAAATAGAGGTAAATACGAGGTAAATGGGTGTTAAATCACAAGTGTCAGTTGTTTTCTGAGGTAAAATGACAGCAGTGGGGTAAAATAGAGGTAAATACGAGGTAAATGGGTGTTAAATCACAGGTGTCAGCTGTTTTCTGAGGTAAAATGACAGCAGTGTGGTAAAACAGAAGTAAACACGAGGTAAATGGGTGTTAAACCACAAGTGTCAGTTGTTTTCTGAGGTAATTGACAGCAGTGTGGTAAAATAGAGGTAAATACGAGGTAAATGGGTGTTAAATCACAAGCGTCAGCTGTTTTCTGAGGTAATTGACAGCAGTGTGGTAAAATAGAGGTAAATACGAGGTAAATGGGTGTTAAATCACAAGTGTCAGCTGTTTTCTGAGGTAAAATGACAGCAGTGTGGTAAAACAGAAGTAAATACGAGGTAAATGGGTGTTAAACCACAAGTGTCAGTTGTTTTCTGAGGTAATTGACAGCAGTGTGGTAAAATAGAGGTAAATATGAGGTACATGGGTGTTAAATCACAAGCGTCAGCTGTTTTCTGAGGTAATTGACAGCAGTGTGGTAAAATAGAGGTAAATACGAGGTAAATGGGTGTTAAATCACAAGCGTCAGCTGTTTTCTGAGGTAATTGACAGCAGTGGGGTAAAATAGAGGTAAATACGAGGTAAATGGGTGTTAAATCACAAGTGTCAGCTGTTTTCTGAGGTAAAATGACAGCAGTGTGGTAAAACAGAAGTAAACACGAGGTAAATGGGTGTTAAACCACAAGTGTCAGTTGTTTTCTGAGGTAATTGACAGCAGTGTGGTAAAATAGAGGTAAATACGAGGTAAATGGGTGTTAAATCACAAGCGTCAGCTGTTTTCTGAGGTAATTGACAGCAGTGTGGTAAAATAGAGGTAAATACGAGGTAAATGGGTGTTAAATCACAAGTGTCAGTTGTTTTCTGAGGTAAAATGACAGCAGTGGTGTAAAACAGAAGTAAACACGAGGTAAATGGGTGTTAAACCACAAGCGTCAGTTGTTTTCTGAGGTAAAATGACAGCAGTGGGGTAAAATAGAGGTAAACACGAGGTAAATGGGTGTTAAATCACAAGTGTCAGTTGTTTTCTGAGGAAAAATGACAGCAGTGGGGTAAAATAGAGGTAAATACGAGGTAAATGGGTGTTTAATCACAAGTGTCAGTTGTTTTCTGAGGTAAAATGACAGCAGTGGGGTAAAATAGAGGTAAATACGAGGTAAATGGGTGTTAAACCACAAGTGTCAGTTGTTTTCTGAGGTAAAATGACAGCAGTGTGGTAAAATAGAGGTAAATACGAGGTAAATGGGTGTTAAATCACAAGTGTCAGCTGTTTTCTGAGGTAAAATGACAGCAGTGGTGTAAAACAGAAGTAAATACGAGGTAAATGGGTGTTAAATCACAAGTGTCAGCTGTTTTCTGAGGTAAAATGACAGCAGTATGGTAAAATAGAGGTAAATACGAGGTAAATGGGTGTTAAATCACAAGTGTCAGTTGTTTTCTGAGGTAAAATGACAGCAGTGGTGTAAAACAGAAGTAAACACGAGGTAAATGGGTGTTAAATCACAAGTGTCAGCTGTTTTCTGAGGTAAAATGACAGCAGTGTGGTAAAATAGAGGTAAATACGAGGTAAATGGGTGTTAAATCACAAGTGTCAGTTGTTTTCTGAGGTAAAATGACAGCAGTGGTGTAAAATAGAAGTAAACACGAGGTAAATGGGTGTTAAATCACAAGCGTCAGCTGTTTTCTGAGGTAAAATGACAGCAGTGGGGTAAAATAGAGGTAAATACGAGGTAAATGGGTGTTAAACCACAAGTGTCAGTTGTTTTCTGAGGTAATTGACAGCAGTGGGGTAAAATAGAGGTAAATACGAGGTAAATGGGTGTTAAACCACAAGTGTCAGTTGTTTTCTGAGGTAATTGACAGCAGTGGGGTAAAATAGAGGTAAATACGAGGTAAATGGGTGTTAAACCAGTTAAATCACAGATGTCAGTGAGGTAAATGACAGCTGTTGCCTGATTCTCAGTCAGATATGGGAGTTAAATTCTGAGAAAAACTACAGCAATGAGGTAAAGTTTAGGTAAATCTCAGGGGAGAATTATATTCTGTGGTTAACGACAGCAGACAGGTACACATGAGGTAAATCTCACCTTGGCTTTGCCGGCCTGTAGTTTCCTCTGTCGCTCCTCGTCTTCCATCATCTCTGCGGTTCCTGCGGCTTAAACACGGACACACGCGCGTCATAAAAGCGCCACACGCACACACACGCCTAACGCTAGATGCGGACCGCTGACATGTGTGTCCGCTTCGGCTCGGACGGCAAACCCTTTGGATCTTTGCTGTGTTTTATTCGGGCTTTGCTGTCACAGTCGCCGCCATGTTTCTCCACGTAAACACACGAGACTCTCGGCGCCCTGACGTCACCGTGCGCGCACACACTGCTGTAAAGCCTGACACTGCAAATATTGCTGTACAAATAATTGTGTGCATCGTGCAAATATAAATCATTGATAATTACATTGTATATTAGGCCTATCAACATTTTTGTATGCTCTTGTCGCGCTGTACCTACAGTAATAGCCAAAAGTGATAAATATGAGGGAATAACAAAACATTAAACTTGGTTAAGGTATTTATCTGGCAAAAAAATAAAGATTTAATGCATAGAAAAACAAAAAGCATACACTGACTACAACATAATCATAATTGTTTCTCTCTTGTTCATAATGTCTATGTATGACAGCCTGGACAAAAATTGTCGCACAATTTGGCATGTTTCATAGCATTATTATCACAAATAAAACAATTGACTCCAAGCACAACTATGCTATATGCATAAAAAATCTTTTAACACATTTTTAATAATATTTGAAGGCGTCAATTTTCCTAGACCGGATATTACTTTTGGCTACTACAGTATTTTTGATACATAATGAATTGCATTCAGCATATATAGGCCATGTATAGTATTGTATCAATGTGATTTCAGGTATATTGGGAATGATTTTACTGTCAAAAGTGGTCCAGATTATATAAAATTAACCCTTACTGCACATATCTTATGTAATATATTACTGAAGACACAGCACTCTTGCTGTGTCAGTCATTTAAACAGAGAAATCATCTCTTGATCTATATCTAAAATGTCATTTCAAGCACTCACAGTGCGGTTACATCCGCCTCTCACACACGTTCTGCTCATGTGACAGTAAGATGTTTGCTGTCGTACCTGCAGCAGCAGCAGGGGATGATGGTCTATTCCTGCGGCCGACGGGAGCTGAACAGCTGATGGTTTGGCAGATCTTGAATTCCACCCATCGTCTCTTGGACATCCTTTACTTCACGCTGCCAAAGTGAGCTTCAGGTGAACTCTGATGTGACGCTCAGAGATCCAGAAACACTGAACGCCTGGCCTGTGAATTATTCATGTGAGGGCAGAACAGGATCAGGTTCAGAAACTCACACAGGACTGCAAACTAACCCACTACATTTCAAATGTAACGATAAGATGTTAAATGTAACAATAAATTATCATTTTAAATGCAACTTTTAAAGTTGTTTTAATCCATTTGCCAGTCAAGTTAAAGGATTAGTTCAGTTCTGAATCAAAATTTCCTGATAATTTACTCACCCCCATGTCATCCAAGATGTTCATGTCTTTCTTTCTTCAGTCGTAAAGAAATTTTTGAGGAAAACATTCCAGGATTTTTCTCCATATAGTGGACTTCACTGGGGTTCAACGGGTCCAAATGTCAGTTTCAGTGCAGCTTCACGATCCCAGACGAGGAATAAGAGTCTTATCTAGAGAAACCATCTGCCATTTTCTAAAAAAAATAAACATTATATACTTTTTAACCACAAATGCTCGTCTTGCGCTGCTCTGTGATGCGCCACGCATGACGTAATCATGTTGGAAAGGTCACGCAGGTGGAAGTACCGCGGTAGGGCGAAGAACTCCATCACATTTTCTCCTCCAACTTCAAAATCGTCCGACATCTTTGTTTTACTTTTTTTAATAAAGGCTGTTTGACTTAGTCTTTGATGTTTTCTTTGTAAACACTAGATCCGTACTTCCGCCTACGTCACGCATGACCTTTCCAACGTGATTACGTAATGCGGAGAAATGACAGCAGTAATTGACAGCAGTGGGGTAAAATAGAGGTAAATACGAGGTAAATGGGTGTTAAATCAAAAGTGACAGTTGTTTTCTGAGGTAAAATGACAGCAGTGGGGTAAAATAGAGGTAAATACGAGGTAAATGGGTGTTAAATCACAAGCGTCAGTTGTTTTCTGAGGTAAAATGACAGCAGTGGTGTAAAATAGAGGTAAATACGAGGTAAATGGGTGTTAAATCACAAGCGTCAGTTGTTTTCTGAGGTAAAATGACAGCAGTGGTGTAAAATAGAGGTAAATACGAGGTAAATGGGTGTTAAATCACAAGTGTCAGTTGTTTTCTGAGGTAAAATGACAGCAGTGGTGTAAAATAGAGGTAAATACGAGGTAAATGGGTGTTAAACCACAAGTGTCAGCTGTTTTCTGAGGTAAATGACAGCAGTGGGGTAAAATAGAGGTAAATACGAGGTAAATGGGTGTTAAACCAGTTAAATCACAGATGTCAGTGAGGTAAATGACAGCTGTTGCCTGATTCTCAGTCAGATATGGGAGTTAAATTCTGAGAAAAACTACAACAATGAGGTAAAGTTTGATGTTTTGAACAACTTTGATGTTTTCTTTGTAAACACTAGATCCGTACTTCCGCCTACGTCACGCATGACCTTTCCAACGTGATTACGTAATGCGGAGAAATGTGGAGAAAAATCCTGGAATGTTTTCCTCAAACACCTTTATTTCTTTTCGACTGAAGAAAGAAAGACATGAACATCTTGGATGACATGGGGGTGAGGAAATTATCAGGAAATTTTAATTCTGAACTGAACTAATCCTTTAAAGTCCTCATGAAAGGGAAGTTGAACTAGTCTTTTCTTCACTTTTGTGTCGTATATCCGAGTGAAATGCTTCTCAAAACAAGAACAAATGTAGGGCGGGGCTTGATTTTGTCTGTGGGGAATTGATTGGATGGTTGTGGCTTGCTATTGGTGGATCTCGTGTGAGTGACAGGTTGCCCCGCCCTCGTCATCAGAGAAGAGAAGCTGCAAGAGGGAGGAGAAGATATTCTGATTCAAGATTATGAGGAGCATGAATTTAAAACAATAATGATATGCACCGATAAAAACACTCCAATATTGCATAAAATATAAAAATTTTGATTTAATGGTAAAAAGATTTTAAAAAATGTAACTGGAATTTTGTTTACATGGATGCAACCAATAAGTGATTTATTTATTTACAGTCTTTATGTACACTTTTTTAACTTGATAATTTATTACTTAATTCTAAGTACTGTATTTAATTATACAGCTGTATATATGTTACATGAATCACACTGTATAGAGAGAATATTTGTCTGTTGTTTGCTTGTCTTGTCTGTCCAAGCATGAATCCATATGTTATTGATTTTGGATTGCTGAATATTACAGCGTGAGAGAAAACATTAATCTGATGAGAGTTTCTGAATGATTTCACAAGCACGTCTGAGGAAAGATCATGCCTGAATCCATAACTAGATGACAGGACCTATAATTAAGTTATGTTTCATTAAAAATAAAAACTCTCAGGTGTTTACCCATAAAATTCATAAGGAGAAATAAAACATTCTGCTTGAATTTGATCTGTACTGAATAAAAGAGTTTGTCCTAATTGATCAAATTCAATTACAGTATCACTGCAGTATATCCCTCACAGCGAGGCTCATCTCAATAATGAAAGGGATCAGGGCCTGTATGAATGATGCATGAGTCGGGCTCATCAGGCACAGATGGAGAGCGAGGCTCGAGTGATCCCGACCCTTCTCAAGTGATCCAGACATCTGGCATCCTCAGCCGGGAAACCAGGAGCACTGAGAACGAGGCTCATTGTGTTAAAATCACTCAATATGAGCCCATGATGCATGAGTGAAACTGCAGCTATTCAGTGCATTTTCCCATTCACAGTCAGAACATCAGTACTGACCCAGAGTAAGTCAGAAAGTGAATAAATAAATATAGATAGATAGATGATTAGTGTGTTAAGCATAATGGAAGGTAACATTAGTAATGAACGTTATTATAATGTTTTGGCAAGGCTAACAGGAGACTTCAGAAGAGCTGAAAATGATCTTCCAGCGCCGTCGTGTGGCGTTCAGTGCTGCCGCGGTTACTCCGGAGCAGCAGGTGGCGCTGCGACACAGTCTGAACACACACAGACCCGCTCGAGGAAACACGACAGACCGGAGGTGTTCACGTGCTGAAATGATGTGGTAGGTCATTATCGATCTGATGTTTACTTCTCAATAACAGTTTACAGTTAAAAACACACGGTGACAGTGAACTGTGTTCGTGAATTTTGATGTTAAAATTAGAAACCTTTATGTATAAGCAAGTAGATTCGTGTTGAGAGTTTTTAATCTAGCAGATTAATATCTATTTATCAACTTTTTCACACCCCTGATCATTTTATTTGATCTCATTTAGCTCATAGCGAGGCATTTGACTGATTCTCTGTGAAAGCGATTTGAAAACAGGATTTAGTTTAGTTTATTACTGTTAATATGTGCATTTACTGTCACTGTGGCTTTGATTAATTTAATGCTCTCGATGTGTATATAATCTGAGAGATAAGATTTTACATTATTACAAAAACATGTCTTGAGTTAGCCAATATTTCATCCCAAATTGAAAAGAAGCTGTATTTTGCATAAATGTATTATTATTATTATTTATAACTGTTAAAATCAGTATTATGAAATTTATTTATGAGAATTTGAGGGTAAACTGTGCTTGCATTACATAAAAACAATCAAAAACTGTTGATTTTAAACTATTAGATATTCTTCACCAGTTAATCACAATACAATTGTTTTGTATTACGAGTTAATGAAATGTTGTTTTAATATGCAAATGAGGCAATATCTATTTAAACATGCAGTAATTTGCATACATTTGCTGAACAGAAATCTGAATATTGGATAAAGCCAGAAAGTTTGATTTTGTTGACATTTAGAGTTAAAGTTTTTTCCAGAGTTCCAGAGGGATTTCTCTGTTTATCAAAATACTGTCAACAGACTGAAAATAAATACATTTTCACCATGTTTTTAGGAGAAAAATGTCAAATAGGTGTCAAATATTTTGGTGATTTACCCCACTATACATACTTCATTTATTTATCATTCCTTTTTATCACTTCATTACTGGATGAATCAGCTTTTTTGAGCAAATCTCTTGAATGATTCAGTGACTCACTCAAATGCTTCACTTGTTTAATTGATGAATCAGCTTTTTTGAGCAAATCTCTTGAATGATTCAGTGACTCACTCAAATGCTTCACTTGTTTCATTGATGAATCAGCTTTTTTGAGCAAATCTCTTGAATGATTCAATGACTCACTCATAAATGCTTCACTTGTTTCATTGATGAATCAGCTTTTTTGAGTGAATCTCTTGAATGATTCAATGACTCACTCATAAATGCTTCACTTGTTTCATTGATGAATCAGCTTTTTTTGAGCAAATCTCTTGAATGATTCAATGACTCACTCATAAATGCTTCACTTGTTTCATTGATGAATCAGCTTTTTTTGAGCAAATCTCTTGAATGATTCAATGACTCACTCATAAATGCTTCACTTGTTTCATTGATGAATCAGCTTTTTTGAGTGAATCTCTTGAATGATTCAATGACTCACTCATAAATGCTTCACTTGTTTCATTGATGAATCAGCTTTTTTTGAGCAAATTTCTTGAATGATTCAATGACTCACTCATAAATGCTTCACTTGTTTCATTGATGAATCAGCTTTTTTGAGTGAATCTCTTGAATGATTCAATGACTCACTCATAAATGCTTCACTTGTTTCATTGATGAATCAGCTTTTTTGAGCAAATCTCTTGAATGATTCAATGACTCCCTCATAAATGCTTGTTTCATTGATGAATCAGCATTTTTAAGCAAATCTCTTGAATGATTCAGTGACTCACTCATAAATGCTTCACTTGTTTCATTGATGAATCAGCTTTTTTGAGCAAATCTCTTGAATGATTCAGTGACTCACTCAAATGCTTCACTTGTTTCATTGATGAATCAGCTTTTTTGAGCAAATCTCTTGAATGATTCAGTGACTCACTCATAAATGCTTCACTTGTTTCATTGATGAATCAGCTTTTTTGAGCAAATCTCTTGAATGATTCAGTGACTCACTCAAATGCTTCACTTGTTTCATTGATGAATCAGCTTTTCTGAGCAAATCTCTTGAATGATTCAGTGACTCACTCAAATGCTTCACTTGTTTCATTGATGAATCAGCTTTTTTGAGTGAATCTCTTGAATGATTCAATGACTCACTCATAAATGCTTCACTTGTTTCATTAATGAATCAGCTTTTTTGAGCAAATCTCTTGAATGATTCAATGACTCACTCATAAATGCTTTTCATTGATGAATCAGCATTTTAAGCAAATCTCTTGAATGATTCAGTGACTCACTCATAAATGCTTCACTTGTTTCATTGATGAATCAGCTTTTTTGAGCAAATCTCTTGAATGATTCAGTGACTCACTCAAATGCTTCACTTGTTTCATTGATGAATCAGCTTTTTTGAGTGAATCTCTTGAATGATTCAATGACTCACTCATAAATGCTTCACTTGTTTCATTAATGAATCAGCTTTTTTGAGCAAATCTCTTGAATGATTCAATGACTCACTCATAAATGCTTCACTTGTTTCATTGATGAATCAGCATTTTTGAATGAATCTCTTGAATGATTCAATGACTCACTCATAAATGCTTCACTTGTTTCATTAATGAATCAGCTTTTTTGAGCAAATCTCTTGAATGATTCAATAACTCATTCATAGAGACTTCACTTGTTTCATTACTGTGCATCTTTTAACACTTAATCATACTACATTGAACAGATGTTCCAGTGAACTCCAACAGTAAAGCGAGTGATGGCACAGAGGCGGTTCCTCTTGTTCCTGTGGCCCATCAGGAGATGTGCACCACTTCCTGTGGCATCTCGCTTCTGCAGCTCCAAACAGATGAAACTTGAAATTCCTGTGGTGCGCTTAGAGAATGAATCTCTCCTGGAGAACCTCTCCTGCATGGGAGTGGACCTGGTGTCAGTCCGTCGACGGCAGCCGGGTGTCCTCAGAAAGCAGCTCACCAACGAACAAGGTCTCGCCCTCTTCCTGAAGAGCAAAGGCGCCAACCCGGGGACCATCGCCAGCATCATCTCCCGCTTCCCGCGGTCCATCACCCGCTCCTGCGAGCACCTGGAGGAGCGCTGGAAGCTGTGGAGGAATGTCTTCAGTAGCGACCAAGAGGTGGTGGGGATCCTTTGGCGCTCGCCCGAGTCCTTCTTCCGCTCCAGCGACAACAAAAACCTGGAGAAGAACATCTCGTTCTTGATGTCGCTGGGAATCACAACTAAGGACCTGCGCCGGCTGCTCACCACCGCACCACGGACCTTCTCCAACAGCGTGGAGCTGAACAGAAACATGGTGGAGCTCCTGCAGAGCATCTGCATGAGTCTGTGCGGAAACGACCCCAAACTCTTCACCAGAACTGTCATCTCTAGGAACCTGTACTTCTTCATCCGCAGCACCAACCGCGTCCGCGCCAACGTGGACTTCTTGACGAGCTCCTTAGGTCTGAGTAACTCCGAGGCGCTGGCTTTCTTCCAGAGCCACGGTGCTCAGGTCCTGGACCTGTCGCACGAGAGCCTGAAGAAAAACTCCAAGAGCCTGCGCCAAAAGCTTCACTCTCTGGGCTGCGGCGTAGACGACTTCAAAACCATGATCCTGAATTACTCGCCGGTGCTGTTCATCTCCTCGGAGCGGCTGAACGAGAAAGTGGACTGCCTGATCGAGGCCGGGATCCACCCGCAGCAGATCGTGCAGAAGCCCAAGGTCCTGGACTTCAGTCTCACTAGCATCAGGCAGCGGCTACACCATCTGAAGCAGCTGGGCTATGACTTCCAGAAGAGCGGCATCGCTGTCTTAGACAGCAGCAAGAAACGCTTCAGTGCCAAATTAGAGAGACTGGGTTCACCAGAGAAATAAAGACTTGATGTTCATTCTGATTCACTGTAGATGCACATCTCTTTTGTCTAATGATAATGTCTGATAATATCCGATGTCTGATAATGTCCGATATCCGATAATGTCTGATATCCGATAATGTCTGATAACATCTGATAATGTCCATCAATGTCTGATAATATCTGATGTCAGATAATGTCTGATAATGTCCGATAATATCCGATAATGTCTGATAATGTCCAATAAAGTCTGATGAAGTGTTTTTGGCCTAAACATTTTGTATAAGCATAGAAATGTCTGTTCACTTTTAACTTTATTTGTAAGAGGATGGTGCTTAATATATCACTGTTCACTTTTCTGGGCCCTTAAAATCAGTACAATATGCCAAAGTAATTCATAAAATTATTATTATTATTATTATCTCCTGTGTATATTTTGGTAAAAAAAAAAAAAGGATGTATTGACCTTATAAACATAAATTAACACATGAGCTTCTGGTTATGACAGAATGTCAAAATTTGACAGTACAAAATATGATAAAATGTTTATGTTTGCTTAAAATAGTTATGATAAGTGATGTATAATTGATCTGTGATTTTCATATTATTATATAAACACATGAATTCAATGAGCAAAATGCACTGGAAAACAATGTATATTGTTTGACGAAGAACATAAAAACTGCCCTAATATTTTCCTAATCTTGTTGTTGTGTTTGTTTTATGACAAAACAGACTGATGGTTTTCTAATTTAAATGTTGTTTTTTCATTATCACTGAAAACCAAAACCAATGATTTTGGATTATCAGCACAACCATTTGAGATAGATATGTAGTTTATTTTTGTATATAATATAAATTAATATGATAACATCATTTTTGTATATTTTGTAGTCGACCATGAGCCGCGGTGGCGCGTATTGAGGCGGAACTTCACTGCAAGTGTTTGTGTTTCCGGTCGGACATGTTTGAGAGTAGCGCAGCTGCAGATTGCATGTGCAGAGAGAAACTTCACTTGCTGGTGAGTGATGATCAATAATTATAATCGGATATTAAGCTGAACTGATCTCAGAGCTGCTGTACGATCGGTATTTAGTAAGACACACATGTTTTTCAGGTGCGCGAGCTGTTTTTGATTGTCATGCACTTTTAACCCTTTTAATCCAGAGTGGCTCTGAAATAAATCTGAACATCCTGTTTTTGCACGTTATCACTTCCTTTGAAGGCCACTTAAAATGTTAGAGTAAGTCCTAATTGTGTTCACCTCTGGTCCTTACAATTAAAACGTAAATGATATATGTTAATACGTTATGTCAGGGGTTTTCAATCGAAGATGCCACGGACTCTTCCTCAAATTTTAATGGCATCTTTATAGATTCAATTTATTTATTATACTATTTTTTCACAGTTAATGTCTAAATATTAATTAGGAAATATTTCGTTTTAATGAAGTTACATTTATTCCTGCTCATTATAGTAAAAAACAACCTGTAGGGGAACTATTATGTTCATCCGATCTTTTATTTTAAAATAAAAGTCATGTTTTCCACAATATGACCACCTTATTATGGTACCTGTACTATTATATATGAATATATTTATTAATTTTTACATATTTTACACTGCGTTTCAAAGGCCTGAGTACTGCAGAGGTGTCAATATGTAAATGTTTCAAAATAAAAGTCCTGTTTTCCACAATATGACCACCTTATTATGGTACCTGTACTAATATATGAATATATTTATTTATTTATTTTTTACATATTTTACACTGTGTTTCAAAGGCCTGAGTACTGCAGAGGTGTCAATATGTAAATGTTTCAAAATAAAAGTCCTGTTTTCCACAATATGACCACCTTATTATGGTACCTGTACTAATATATGAATATATTTATTTATTTATTTTTTACATATTTTACACTGTGTTTCAAAGGCCTGAGTACTGCAGAGGTGTCAATATGTAAATGTTTCAAAATAAAATAAAAGTCCCGTTTTCCACAATATGACCACTTTAAGACATCTGAACTGTTTTTCTGGTTTCTCCAGCAGGTTTGAGTTCAGGATGGATTCAGCTGTGGAGGTTGAGAGAGGAACTGCAGCTATTAAAGAGCAGTACGCTTATAAATATATTTTGTGTTCTGGTTATGATTATATTAATAACAGCATCTCACTGCAGAATTCAAACACACAAACATCTGTGTTTTCCCAGGTTCCTCACCACCAAAGAGAAGTTCCATGCGTTTCTGGAGTCGGGCCGGCCAGGTCCGAAGAGCGATGAAGCGGAGCGCGACTCCGGAGAACCGGAGCAGAAGAGGATCCGACTGGACAGCAATGGAGCGCAGGAGGAGCCAGACAAGAAAGAGAAGAAGAAGATGAGAGGACAGAATAAATCCAGACCTCACATGAAACCTCAGAGCTACGAAGACAGAAGATTGTGTCCGTCAATCATTCAGGTGCTCACTTAAATCATGTCTTGATAATATTGAAGTATGCTTTGGTTTATCAGAACGCTCCTGTAACAGGTTTCATTAGTTAACATTGATCTTTCAGGAGCGAGATACCAAGTGCTTCTACGGCGATAAGTGCCGCTTCCTCCACGACGTGTCCGAGTACATGTCCTCTAAAGCTGCGGATCTGGGAGATCAGTGCTACCTGTTCAACACCTTCGGCAAGTGTCACTACGGCGTCACCTGCAGGTTTGCTAAAGCTCACACGAGTGCCGAGCTGAAGAACCTGGTGAACGCGGATCTCTACAAACCCTCCGCTGAGAGAGAGACGGTCAGAAACCACCTGGACAAAGACCTGCAGAGACGCCTGCGCAAGAAACAGGTGAGCTTCAAGGGCGCTGAGGCGTATCTGAAGACCATCACCCGCGGAAAGAAGCCGGAGGAGAATCACGCCACGAACAAAGAGGAGAACCAGAGCGGCCCGAGAGCTGGTGATAACGCTCCAGAAACAAAGGTGAAACATATTACTTGAACGTGAAATCTAAAATGAATAACTGGAACAAACACGTCACAATGTTCCTCATTTAAATAATTAATACTCAGAATAAAGGGGCGGGGCCTGGTTGAGTTAGTTAGTAGTGTGTTGAAACTGGCGGTTACGGTAGGGGGCGGGACATTTCCCAAACACCAATCACTGCTCCAGCTGACCAATCAGAACACATTGTGCTTTTCAGAAGGAGGGGCTTCATAGAGACGGGAACTAAACAGAGCGTTACTGACAGACCGTGAAGAGAGGAGAATATGAGGAAAATAATCAACCTGTTCTAGTAGAGCCCAAAAACAACATCAAGATTTTGTGGGCATAATATGGGCTCTTTAAGGTCTTTAATCAATTATGTAAATATTATTTGTATTGCAGGAGTGTGCGGTTCCTCCTGTGAAGACTGTGGGACCGATTACAGACGCTGACATCATCAAGCTGCGACCGTGTGAAAAGAAACAGGTGTGTTTGGAATAACGTACTATATTTCTGCAGTATGTATATTCCTCTAGACCTGCTGTATTTGTTAAAACGGATGTATAAACAGTTGTATCTGTTATAATACAGAAACAGAAGCTTTAAAATCTATATACAGGTTTTTAACCTATATATATATATATATGAGCCATATATAAGCTTTTAAATTATAGTATTTCGACTTGTTGCTCGCCATGAAAATAGTGGCATGGTATTAAATCACCAGCCGAATGCAAATCAAATGGATGTGATATTGCAAATTTATTCACGTTTTATTCACGTTGATGCATTTTTGATCTCCTAAAAGTTGACATTTTTTATATTTTCTATATTATATATTCATCTTTTTTTTTTTTTTCCACTAGTATTTCATTCTGAAATCATGTCTTTTATTCTTCAATCTCAGGTGGATTTCGGAGACAAACTCTATCTGGCTCCTCTCACTACGGTAAACTCGGCCGGTTAAATGAACCGTCAGTAAGTTCCCGCGAGACGTGTTTCTCGCAGCTCATCGGGTGTTTTCTGTGCAGTGTGGGAATCTGCCGTTCCGGCGTGTGTGCAAGCGCTTTGGAGCCGACATCACGTGTGGAGAGATGGCCATGTGCACCAATCTGCTGCAGGGTCAGGCGTCTGAATGGGCTCTTCTCAAGAGACACGCCACTGAAGATCTGTTCGGCGTTCAGGTACGACCCAATACACCTGTTAATATCAGTGTTTGATCAGGTGATCGCTTCCTGAAGTAAAGTGAAGGTATGATTTTGATATGCAGTGAATTATTGACTGCTTTCATGGAATTAGCATAAATACGAGCTGTTCGCATCATTGGTTTCTAGGCGCATAATACCAAACCGGGTGCATGTGTTGATACTGTTAATTAAGGCAAAATGTGTCTACAGGTGAATGTAGAGTTGGATGCAGATGTGACCATTTCTACTTGCTGTAAACTTGTATTTCTGGTAAAACTGATGGTAAGGTTGTGTTGCAGCTGGAAGGCTGTTTTCCAGACACCATGACCAGATGTGCCGAGCTGCTCAATCAAAACGTCGATGTGGATTTTGTGGACATAAACTCCGGCTGCCCCATCGATCTCGTTTACAAAAAGGTAATGCACCAGGCTGCAACGCCATTTAGATGCTATTAAAGGAATAGTTCAGGTTTGGTCATTATTTACTCTTATATCATTAATAACCTGTATTGGTTTCCTATTGAGTCGATTTGACCCACATTTAATTTTTAAACTGCTTGAAATACTTGAAATTTTGTGAATATTTCTCATTTAGGATCATGAATGTGCAACGTTTTGTGTTTTGTAAAGCCTGTACAAATTTTGCTGACTACGATGGTTAGTTTCCATGCACTTCACTAAAAATCAAAAAATCTGTAAACCTTTTATCATAGCTTGTCAAAATAAAATAAAATACATGAGAATTTAAGACTCAAAGCTGACTCGAAAGACTCTGAGTTTTACAGCTGAAAATAATCTGTGAAAGGATGTTATTGGTTTTGGGTCTCAATCACTAGTCACAGCACTGAAAAATAAGTGTGAGAAACTTATTTAACCCTCACATGGGTTTGAGGCAAAATTGCAATAAATACTATTTATACATACAGTAGTTACCTCATACCTCAGTGTGCAAATAGTCACTTCTAGTAGTCATAAACAAAACATGTTTTTATTGTATCTGTACAGCTAATATTCAATGTGTACTTTGTGAATTTTTTTTTTATATTATAGGAGTAGAGGTTTTTAAATGACTCTTTATTGTCAGTTTGACCCAGGACACAAATGGCGCACCCATATTTTCAACAAAACAGGAGAACAGTCGTTTTTTTGTGACCATTTAAGCAGTGATTAATTGATTTGTGTTTCTACAGGGTGGCGGATGTGGCCTCATGACACGAACCTGCAAATTTGAACAAATCGTGAGGGGAATGAATTCAGTAAGTGAACCTCGAAACCTCGAGCATCACTGTTAACCTTGTTTTAAGAGTGTGTTTGGTGATGTTTGTCTGTATCGCGGCATCATTGGACATCAGTAGGTTTGTTTACATGCGCACATTTTCATCAATCCAAGTGAATGCAGTCCCATTTCGTATTCTGCAGGTTCTGTTTATTTGAACCCTAAATGTCGCAATCCGATTCACATATTCATTAACATATGCATTTATGTGTTGCGTTCAGAACTGGAGAAAGACACCGTGATAATGTTGTGAGTAAAATTGTTGTTTTTATGTCTCATTTGCTCCTCCGCAGGTTCTGGACGTTCCTTTAACGGTTAAGATCCGTACGGGAGTTCAGCAGAATTGCAACATCGCGCACAAGCTGATCCCAGAGATGAAGAAGTGGGGCGTTTCGCTCATCACGGTATGACGAAAACTTCATCAGTCGTAGTTCAACTCTCCTTCATCCTGACGAATCATTGAATTGTGTTTTCCTCCGCAGCTGCACGGCAGATCACGGGAACAGCGTTACACGAAGTCAGCTGACTGGGAGTATATCGACACCTGCTCAAAACTCGCAGCTCCCGTACCTCTGTTCGGTAAATACACTGACGCCGGCAGATGATGAAGATACTTTATACTTCGGATGCTTTGACTCTGTATCTTCCACAGGTAACGGAGATATCCTGTCGTATGAAGACGCCATGAAGGCCAGAGAGACAGGAGTGTCGGGGATCATGGTGGCGAGGTCAGTCATGCGTCTGCTTTGAGTGCACCATCTGTGTCTGTTCTGTTCTAAAAGAACTACTTCCTGTTTGGTAGGGGCGCGCTGATCAAGCCGTGGCTGTTCACAGAGATCAAGGAGAGCAGACACTGGGACATTTCCTCCGGTGAGCGTCTGGACATCCTGCGGGACTTCACCAACTACGGCCTCGAGCACTGGGGCTCCGACACGCAGGGCGTAGAGAAGACGCGCAGCTTCATGCTGGAGTGGCTCTCCTTCCTGTGCAGGTGATGAGTTTACAAGGCATTGTTCACACAGAAGTGATGTTCCAAACCTGTGTAAGCTCAGTGTAAGTGTGTGTTCAGGTATATTCCCGTGGGATTGTTGGAGAGAGTCCCGCAGAAGATCAACGAGCGTCCGCCGTTCTACATGGGCCGGGATTACATGGAGTCTCTGATGGCCAGTCAACATGTAGGCGACTGGATACAGATCAGGTGACGCATTTGATGAATTAAGTGTCTTTCTGACCAAACTATCCACCTATTGTTTTGCAAAGTCGCATAAAAAAAACACTGGATGGAAATGCCAAGATGCACATAAAAATATGTATTCGTTTTTATGCACATCTTTTTATCCGATAAGAAGATAAAACCGCATAACTACGATGGAAAAACGTTTACTGAATAAATCCCTCAAAACCTCATGTGACTTTGCCTCAGCAGAGGCTGTGATTGGATAATCAGCGGACCAATCACATCGCAGCATCTCAAATGTTGGTTTGGTGGTTCTGAGTCAAAGTCTGATTGGGTTTAATTCCCTCCAGAAGCGTCTCACGCGATTGCGTTCCCAAACGCCAGCATCTTGAACACATGGGATGGAAGCGCCGTTTTAATTCACAAATTTCTTTACGTGATATTCCAATTTTGTTAAATGGAAATTACTATTAAACTGCCGAATCGAGTTGCATCTGTTGAATTTAATACATGTGCATTTTTGGTTTCATGTTATGATTTTGCAAGGAATTAGTATTTACCGGTCAAATCTCCCTCACGAGTTTACCATTTGTGTTTGGCGTTTGTCATGAATAAAATGTTTTTTAAGAATGTATTTACAAATTTCTAATTATAACTAACATCATGTTTTGTGTTGTTTGCTCTGCAGTGAGATGCTGTTGGGACCGGTACCTAAGAACTTCAGTTTTCTGCCGAAACACAAAGCAAACGCTTATAAATGACCATCAGCTGTGGTGAAAGTCTATGATTGTTGAATAGAAGTGCTAATCAAACTTTTTTTAATTTTATTTATATCTAGTTTGAACATGATTTATTAAGCTGAAGTTGTTTATATACAGGTTGAATTTATTTTAGATGTATTAAGACTGAAACGGTGCGTGTTGGATGTTAATGCAGTATGTTTTATAATTAAAGCAGAACTGATCAATAGTCTAAGACTTGTACGGTCAGATCGACACTAATGAATTTCACCCATCGTCTCTGGTTCTGTACTGAGCTGAAAACATCATCTTTAATGATATGAAAGAGAATAAAGTCAAATACTCACTAATGACTGCAGTTCATATTTAATCACCCGTCGCTCCAGGGATCTGAAGAGATCACATGATCCAGTGAAAAGACACACTGAAATATGGCATTTTGTACATTAGCATCTTGTAGCAATGTTTCTTTTATTAAGTGCATAGCAAGTGTTTTGACGTGATTGTGCCAGTGTTTATTATCATTAATGATCAGTGAGTTCGTTCAGATGACACACAATCACCTGAGAAGTTCACAAATTCATACACATCTCACAGAATATAGTGCTTATTGAACAAATACAAAAACAAAATATGCTGATACAAACCATCAGAATGCCCAATCACAGCCTCTGCTGATCAGGTGGGTGGAGCTAGTCAGAGTGCAGGTATACAAACATGAAATCATTGTCTTTTACAGCATACAGAAGTGGATTGAACTCTGACCTGTGATTCTGTGCAGTGAAAAGACGAGCAGAGGCTCTAAACGTCACAGGTCTCCGCTGAAAACCAATCATGCACTGCAAAAAATGATGTTCTTCCTCAGTGTTTGTCTATTTATCAAGAAAAATTTACTGGAGAAGCAAAATGACTGAAGATATTATGTCTTGTGTTCTGAAAAATTGATAAAAATAAAGAGTTAGTGTGTATTTTTTGCAGTGTGGACTCATTTGGTGGTTTAATTTAATAAAGCCTCATTATTTCCTATAGTGTGAGAGCACAGCATTTATTATTCATCATTTCAAAACAAGCATGACATCACATCCTGTTGCTCATATTTGCTGCAGGCCCTGAAAATGCTTGCTTTTGAACAAATTTCAAAAGTATCTGCGTTTTCTGATCAAATAAGTGTATTTTTGCAAGCAAAATGAAAACTTTTAATTATTTTAAAGTAAATGTTTCACCAGTCAGCATTATTTTCGGAGGCTCCCTCATTTTTCTGTCTTTTGTATGACATTTACACCTCAAAAGAAACCTGTCTGTGACACTGCTCATGACGGTCCTGCACCAGCTGATCGACGGCCACTGAGACTCCAGGAGACGTCCCTTAGAGAGGGAGGGGGTTATGGGTTAGAGTCAGCATCATCACCTCTGACCTCAGCTCTCTCACAAACACCATGTAAGGCACAAATGAATCCAAACACATTATTATTACCTCTGCCTTAATCATGTCACTCTGACGTGATGCTTGTGAGATATTGGTGGGTTCAATCCGGCTCGTGTCGTTCTCCGGGTCTCATGATGCTCTCAATGAAAACATTCCCATTGCAGTGTCACTGCGACAAACGCACTCGGTGCTGCGACAGCTGCATTATGTTTATCCCATTTACTGAGCTGGAATCATGTTCAGAAGAGCATACGGCTCATACTACTGCAGTATGTTTACTTGACACTGTGTGTAAATGAATACTAATATGGAACACTGTATCCCACAATGCAATGCACTTGACTTGACGTTCAAGAAACAAGTTAGTATTTTTGAACTACCGTTTCCATCGTCCTGAAGTCAGTGTTTTTTGAATGTCTTTGGTTAAATGCCTGTAATAAATTCTGTTGTGAACAATCTTAAGATATTGTCACATTTTATTCTACAACATAAAATGAATCACTAATTCCTCGCGCTCTTTATTCTCAAAATTCAAAGATTCCAACTTGTAGATTTTATATAAAGACTGAACGAGTTGTTGAAGCTTGATGGCGGTGATGCTGAAGTCATGTGACAGTGTTTATAGCCTATGTTTAGCCTTTTGCTTCTGCCGATTGTATTCAAAATTCATAAAGGTTGTGTTCATTTGTGAAGATTATCATGAACAAAATGTAAAAATCATAAACTTGTCTTGGTCACAGAGCTTATTTTCTGCAAAAATCCCCAAAACAATTGAAAAATCCCATATGTTGAGCTTTTAAAATTGTGTTAAAATGCAAAATAGTGGTTTTATCTGAAAGATATTCAGATAGCTGAGTTGAGATCATGTTTGCTATATACAGTATATACTGTGCAGTAATCAGTATGCTTGTATTCAATTCTAAACTTGCTGTTTTTGACCTCTGACCTTTCCTCCAGTCCTACTTTGAGTCAAGACAGCAGCTCACGCGGTCAGAGGTCAGTAGTTGTGTTTGCTGATGCGTGGCAGCAGAGGGCAGGTGTAGTGTTTTGGCAGGTATGTTTATGGGTTTAGGGGGGATCTGCGGTTTAAGCGATGCTGTGCGTCTGATGATGGCCGCCCGCTGGAGGTGAGGAGGCTCGCTGTAGCTGTGCTGTCGCGTCAGACACGAGCCGCCTGCGATTAGCGGTCGGTGTATCTCGTAGATGTTGCACGACTGCGCTGACTTCTGGTTGAAAGTGTGCTGGCGGGCAGTTGTGACCCCGTTGCCCATTTTGATAAGGACTTTGCGCTGTGATTGGCCTGTGATGGTGTCCGGCCGCTCAGGAAGTGTTTGCAGTGGAATCTGCTGAAGTGTTGTGGTTTCGGGCGTCTCATTTAGGCAACCGTAATATGATGTTGGCATCATATACGACCCTGGATTGGTGACATCACGTCCATCCTGATGCTGGATGTGTTCGAGTATGTCGTCGCTGTGGTTTTCTGAAGGAGTGTGTTTGTTGGAAAGTGTCTGATTTGTTGGTAACAGCTGCAGGGTGGAGTTGTGGGTGTGGCTTCTCTCCCATTGGCTGTTCAGAGACTTTAAGTTCTTGATTGGCAGCTCGGGAGTGGAATCAGGGGTGGGCAGCGTCGAGACCAGCTCTTCCTCCACAGTTTTGTGTGGTTTAATGGGCAGCTGCTGGCAGGACGGGCCGGAGCTGTAGATCTGGGAGGACGTGACGTCGTTCTTGTCCGGTTTGGCGTCCAGCAGGCGGTTGAGTTTGGCGAGACTGTTGAGCGAGAGCGCGTGAGGAAGTGACGCCTCAGGCTCTTGTGCTCGCTGGGATCTCTGATTGCAGTAACACGACACCAGCAGACTCGACACAATCACACCCAACAGGAACGCCACCAGCACACACGCGCCCAGAAGAGCGTAGTGATAGCCGGCGCTCAGACTCTCCGCATCAGGAAGCTGCTTCACACCTACAGAGACAGACACATTGATTTTATTTTTGTCATTAATTTAGTGTTAGTTTCTTTTATTCAAAATTTTTAATAATTTGATTCATGAAACATTTTTAAGAATTAAGTTCTTCTAAACTGCTATTTTCTAACTTTTGTTTGTATTTTTACAAGGTACAAACCCCGAAATACCCCTTTGACTGATGTTAGCACTGAACTTCACACACTAATCATCATACATGAGATCATAATGTGTGTAACACTGACCAGAGACTGAATCCACAGCTGAGTTCACATCACTTCCTGCTGCTGACATCACATCTGAGCACATGTAAATACAGAAGAGATTTGAATTAGTTTAAATTAGTATTATGACAGTGATGGATGTGCAAACCTGTGACCTTCATATATTATATATTCATATATCTATATATATATATATATTTTTTTATTTTATTTAATTTTTTGCTACATTGTACAACACAATTCCAGAATATTCCAGCTTCTGCACTGAACATATTATATTCAATTCCTCTAGTTTCTTAACATTTCCTTTTAGTTGGAGATTTTAATGAGAAAAATCAGTCCCACAATGATTTACAAACGGCAAACTTCTCATATATACTCCCTAGAACAAGATTTACATTTATCTGACATTAAAATATGACACAACTGAAGCATTATATAGCTATAAAGCGTCACAGACTCACTCACCGGTGCACGTGTTAAATAAATGTGATTGGTCACCATCGATGTCCTGCTCAAAACCTGCCCTGCTCATCATAAAAACACAGACAGATAGTTTAGTTTGGGCTCCATGTGAAATGACCAATCAGGAAGTGATGTCACTCTTACTTAAATCCTGGAGCCACGTCAGCACAGCGTCCCGTCCGCAGCCAGATGCAGTAAGGGTCATGTGTGTAGAGACAGCGGCTGTGGAGGAAGAGTGATAAAAGACTAATATGTGAAATAACACAAAGACAATAAACAGGCAAGACTTAATCTAATTAAAAGGTTAATCTAGTGTTTTAATGTAAACTTCATTTGTTATATATTCAACATGAAGCAAGCACAGGTAATTTAACCCTATGTGAACTGGTCTCACCTCTTGCAGGTGGCATGTCGAGCGCAGCGGCTGAGAGGAACTCTGATGATGCAGCTGGAAAACGCCACAAAGAGAGCGTGATGCTCCTTGTCCAGCTCCAGACCCAACACCCTGCGCTCACCGCTGCACCTGCAACACCATGTTAGGGTTTATCTGGGAAACAAAGTCATGTTCTATCTACAAGCAGAAGCGTATATTCAGACAGAGCTCTGGTGTCAGACACTCACTGCGTGGGATTGAACACATCAATGTCCTCCAGTAGTTTGGATCCATGTGAGCCGTTGCCTTGAGTGCTGGTCAGAACCTTCAGAACCCGTCCGTCTTCAGAGCCCAGAAACACAATGGTGCGGTTCTTATGAGGTCCAGCGGTTGTATCCACAACAATCTGAGTCAGTTTATACCTGCACAATACAAACTCATGAGTGTGATGACAGAATCACATGGTCAGTTTGTGTGTGTGTGTGTGTGTGTGTGTGTGTGTGTGTGTAGTACCTGCTGGCGGTGTTGGTGATCAGTGGTTGGCTGTTGACTGACGGCACAGACTCGTCCATCAGTGGGTGTGTCTTAATGAATGACAGCACAGAGTCTGGGAACTGAACAGAGGACGAGAAGGAGGACGCTGAACCTTCGCCTGCACACGACCCTGGACTGAACACACAAACAAACACAGACCAGTGTTATTTTACACTCACTGATATAGATTTTGTTTTATATTTTCTGATTTCATTTTAATATTTAATATTTTTATTAGTTTTTTTAATAAATTAATAATAATCAACATTGTTTCTGCAAAATGCTTTTTCTTGATTTTGGGAAACCTGTTTCTGACAGGTTTATTGAAATTCTCCCTGTTCTCTTCACAAACATCTCACCGTGGTTTGGGCACGTGTTCCTCAGGCACTGACGTCCACATCGAATCGCTGTTCTTCTGCTCTTTAAACTTCCCATTAAAAACTCGCTCGATGTCATCCAGATAAAACCCACAGACGGCTGAACCGGGAATGCTGAGACACACAGACAGAGTTAACAGACATATAGTGTTTCTGTGTGAGTGTGTGTTGTGATTTTGTGTACCTGTTAATCTGTGTGGTGAAGACTCCGACCACAACGGGCCGCTGGTTGATCTGAAGCACGTTGGTGACGGACTGCAGCACGTCGAAGTAGAAGAACGTGTCTCCAGGAACTGAGCAGTTCAGCCGCGCCTTCAGAAACGACGTCCAGTAGCGATCCAGCACACGCGTGGAGCCGCCGTTGTCGTTCTTACACACGCGAGCCACTCGTGAATACACCACCTACGCCAACGAGGAAGAGAAATGAGGAGAGTGACTAACGGGAGCACTTCAACTGTTTTTATACAGTATGTTTCTGTTTGGATCTCATTTCATAACAGCACAGACACATGATTTACCTTCCCAGCAGCGGTGTGCTCCACTGCAATCTCACTGAAGAAGAAATACACATAGTTGCCATATTCTACAGCATGCAGGAAGTGAGGCTCTGCAGAGACAAATAAAACTCAGTTGAACTCAGGTGAAAATGGTGCGTCTGACTCTACTCAACAACACACATGTTCTATGGGATTAATCATTCATGCTCATGTAAACGTCTTGATGAAGTTAAAGCAGCACCTCTGAGCCATTTGGAGTCATATTTGACCGTACGGAGGACGGGCCGCCCCTCTCCTCCTAAACTCCTGTAGATCACCGCATCACTCGCCTGGAAGTCCGTCACTGTGGCCGAATAGAAATGACCGCCTGAAATACAAACATACATGAAGTAAAGAGACTCAAACTCGGGTCTCTGGTTAAAATGTGAGACTGCCAATCAAAAGCAATTTAATCAATCAATCACAGGCAGGTGATCGGCTACAGAAAAAAACATTCAATATGACTATACAATAAATAAATAATCAAAATACTGTTTTTATTGTTTTATTTAAATTTTAAAAATTAAACAAATTAATAAAAGAAATATATTACAATTTAATGTAAAATAAACAGTTTTATTAAATTTATTATTATTAATAAAATAAAATAGTACAAATAATCGAAATATTGCTTTAATACATTATTTCAGTTATAAAAAATAAACATTACAACAATCAACAAAAATATTACTATTTAATGTCAAATAAAATGTATTATTAAATGTATTTCATTTTATTATTAATAAGAATATTTAAAATATTGTTTTAATGTGTTATTTATACTGTAAAAAATAAACAAAATAAAAAATATATTAATATTTAGTGTAAATTAAAATGTTTTATTACATTTCATTTATTATTATAATCAAAACACTGTTTTATGTAATATTTAAATTGTAAAAATGAAAACAAATCAATAAATAAATATATTACTATTTAATGTCAAATAAAATGTTATTTATTTTTCTTTTTATTAATAATAATAATCAAAATACTATTTTAAGGTATTATTTATATTGTAAAAATAAACAAATCAAAGAAATATATTACTATTTAGTGTCAATTAAAATGTTTTATTACATGCATTTCATTTCATTTACAAATAAATGTGAATTGAATTTTTATTATTTTACAGAACAACAGTAAAATTTTAATATTGTTATCTTGTTAATAACTTTTTTTTGCTTCAGATATTAAAACAGAGATTAGCATTTACTGTGAATCGAGCTGCTCCAAAAATGTTTTAATTCAATCAATTAATGTAGGTCATACTTCTGTGGTCAGAAAATATGGGAATCACATCCATGTAATCCCTGCAGCCCTTATACATGCATACACAAACTGTGGAGCTTTGGAAAAACCCAAATGCTTTGGACGCCTGTATTGCTGAGCACATGTGATCGGATGTGAATGTAGTGTGTGTGTTTCAGCAGCTCACCTGCAAACACTCCTACGTTGGACTGGCGAGACTCAAATGGACATCGGGCCTGACCCAACAGCTCCTGACCGACCTGCTCCAGCGAACTCAACTGACCATAAACCATCACAACAACAGGGTGAGCATTAAAACATCTGTCCATGAGATGGCGCTGATTGACAAGCAGCCGAAATCAGTGCACTCACTCTGTAGTTTCGGCAGGCGGGGTTCAGCGCGTTGGTTCCACACGCAAACAAAGTCTCATCGTTACGAGGCACAAGAACTTTGATGTAATTATAACATTCATCCTGAAAGCAGACAGAAGATGATTTAAAGTCAAGCACACATGACACAATGTACTGGAGAGCTCAGGAGAGCCTGCTGTTAGCATCCGTCTATATGCACACAGAAGCAAATGTTTTGTGATCCGTTCACTTGTTGACATAAATGAAATCCAAATACAAGTGGTCACAGGAAACACATAAGAGATTAGTGTTAACACAAGGTGTAAACAGAGCAAAACACTGCAGACACAATCCTAACATGAGCTTCTCTAAAGTAAAAAACATCTGTTAAACGTCTCTGAAGGTTTTTGTGGTCCAAAACGAAATAAATTCAGTGGCTCTTCTGGCTGTGTGGCTTCATCAGCTGACACTTTCCCAGCAGAGAAATTTATCCAGCTGTGTGTCCTATCACTCTTCATCTAAATTCAGATCTGCTGTAATGAGACACTTACACTGTTTCTTCCTCTCACAGCACACTTCGACACATCTGTAGATCTCCACGTCAGAATCTGAAACGACAGATTACTGTAAGACCTCACGTATGAAGCTTACACCTGTGTGTGTGTGTGAATGCGCACGTGTGTGAGAGTTTGTGTGTGTTTACCTGCTGTGGGATGACTTTATCCACTGACGCAGTGAGATTCACAACAAACACATGGTCTCTAAACAGGAGGAAAACACAAGGAAAAGTCACACTGTGTAACTTCATGATTTCTCCAGCTGTTTTCAGTGAAATTATACATTTGACAAAATATATCAATGCCTAATAGAATCAAATTTCTTTCAAATTTAACCAGCTTTTCTGGGGTGTAAATTAGTGATTTTACTTAATTACTGTACTTAAGTATTATTTTGAGGGATTTGTACTTGAGCGCAATTTAAACTGAATAACTTGTACTTTTACATTTTCAATGGGAAAAAATTAGTACTTTTTACTTCTTACTATTTTATTTCGACTTGAAAAGTACTGTTTGATGTTCACGTTGTTATTATCCAATCAGGTTTTTTGGGTTATTTAGCCTAGCTGAGCAACAGAGTGCCACAATATGCTTCTGCAAGTAAAATTCAATTTTATAAAGAAATTTGAAAAATAGCATGAATAAACAAATTAATTACATTACATGCTGATTAATCTAATTAATAGCATATCAATATTTGCAAATAAAAACAACAAAATTCCCCAAATAAACAATTTAAAGAGATCTGCAGACAGAAGCACTAACTAGGCATCACAAAAAGTGGTAATTTAATGCTTTAAAGTTGTACTTTATTTACTTTCACTCAAGCATGTTTTTAACAATATACTTGGATTTTAATTGAGTCAAATTTTTACTCTGTATCCATATATGCAAGTATAATTTGAGTAGTTTTTCCAGGCCTGCATGTGTTTTGGAGCACAGATTTATCTTCAGTAATCTTGGACGTGTGTGAACGGACTGACTGGAATAAACCAGCGAGCGAGAAGGACCTGGCAGCGATGTACAGCATATGCTGGATCCTGATCATCCGCTGATAGTCCAGACCGAGACGCTCCGTGTTATTGTGCGACATCAGACCCTGGAAACTGGGATACAGGTGTGAGTCTGTGGAGCAAAGAAACACTTCAGTCAATTTACACATCAACCCTCAAACTGATCAACAAACCTGTGAGGCTCTGAATCTCAGAAATGGCGTTGGGTGTTTGTATGTAGTTGACTTTACTGCATGTTAGTGTTAAAATTAAATGTTAACATTAATAACTAGCTGACTAAAGTAGCTATATGAGATGTATTTCTGTCAGAATAATGTTAAAAGAAAAAATACTATTCCATTTGCTGGAAACAGCTTAGCAATATTTCTTTTCTTTTTTTTGTGAAATATGCCATCGATTGCTATTAATAGCCAATAAGCTAGGAGAATTATGAAAAAAAAAAAGAAGAGAGAGACACATTTTGCTTCAGACAAACTATTTTTAAAACAGCATTTTTGAAGGCGGGCCATTAAAAATGTTGGCAGAAATTTTGCAGAGAAAATAGTTTGGATGGAGAACAGAATCTGATCAGTGATTTGGACCAGCACAATGAACTCCCGTCAGTCATGTGACTCGCCTTCCAGTCCCACAACACTGATTGGCTGCAGATCCCTGGGGAAGGATGTGGCAGTAGCGATGACTGGGAGGAGCCAGGGTAAAGAGACCATCGTAATGATGACAGAGTAACGCCATGTCCTGTCAGTCATCTGCAGAGTTAGAATGAGTAAACAATCATAAAATACTAAGACAATAAACAGATGCAAACATAAACATACAGCACACAAATACTCCTATGACATCTAAATCATCATGTCATTAAAATAATCATTATTGATGTCACATTCTTGTACATTACTTTTTAAATTCACACAATACATTTTAATGTGAGCAGGATAATGATACATTTATCTGAACTTTAGATCTGTTTTAAGGTAACATAATATAGAGTTTTTAGCATATTCATTTATATATATATATATATATATATATATATATATATATATATATATTTTTTTTTTTTTTTTAAACAGTTATTTTAAAGAACAATTTTAGACTCCTTGGGCCAGTGTCATAAACATAACCACTATGTTAAGACTAGTATAACCAAATAGTACTTGGTTAGGGTTAACCAGTCTTACTGTTCAGTATCAAATTATACCAATCTTCATTTTTATGTAACTGATAAACAGTCTTAAAAAACTGATGACTAATTTGTAAGACTATTCTGTGTACTTTATGCAGCCCTGCCCTGGTCTAAAGGTTAATCTAGATTATCTAACATGACTGTGTAAATGTGCATCACATTTCAAGAACACAATAGATCAATAGTAAAAAAATCACATCAAACACACAAACATGAACAATAAATCATGATGACCTAATAAACATGTATTTGAGCTCTGTTAAGCCTCCGGAGCAAATGTCAAATTGGACTGTAATTCTGGGATCAACTTGTTTTTATTTTGGTGTGTATGGTTGAGATTAAGGCCAGACACACACTAGTGTCTAAGGTATTTATCTACACTAATGTGTGCTGCGATACACTCCTCTATTCAACATCTGAGCTGAATAGAAGTTCCAGAATTAAAATCTCCACTCATTTTCTCCATAGGGAAATTGATTTAAAATGATAACTTATAAACCTTTAAAGTCAGCCCTACTGTGAGCGACGAGGTTGTTAATCCATGGTATTTGCTTCTGTTGAATCCGTCAGCCCATATTATTTCAGCTGATTTTTTAAACAATCATGTTTAACAGCAGAATTCATGGTAAAAACTACATTACCCATGATGCTGTACAAAAAAATTCCACCAATCAGAGTCAACAAGCAGAATCTCATTAACTCCTGAGTCACCCAGTATTCAAATATATATGCATATTTTGCAATAAACTTAAAATATATTGTTTTTATATACATAATCAACATTTTTAAATGAGTAGTTTTATATTTATCGTTTTTGTGCTGTTCGCAATGCTTCATGGGATTGTAGTTCTTTCCCTCACTAAAGCCATTAAGTTCACAGTCTTTTACCTTAGTAACTTTCAAATTTTCAAAACAATGTTGTTATTTATTTATTTTTTCTTAATCCATATGGTAGAATTTAATGGCAAAAAATACTTCCGGAACAGCACAGCTGAAACTAATATATATATATATATATATATATATATATATATATCTCGGTAGCCTCGATGAACTATGATGATGAGCTTTGAGTGTGTCAGTGGGAGACACTTTAGCTTATTAATGGCTAATCAGAGCTAATCTTCCATTAGGCAGATGAACCGGGGCACACGAGTCGGGGGTTTAATCTGGATCTTTTAATGTACAGGCTTATTCAATTATACAGTTTTATATACTAGAAGCTAAAGTGCTTGTTTTCCTGAATTCTCCTTTAATTAAATTGCATTACAAGCCTGTAATTAACAGTAACGTTCAGGCTCATTAATGGAGCACAGAGAGCCAATTATGTAGATTATTAAATACAAAATATCAAGTGTCCTTTACTGTAAAGAGTGAAAACACAAGCACACTTCACAACCATTGAACCACCTTAGTATTTATTCTCTCTATGCAGCTGTTGTTCATACTTATTCAAATGTGAATGTTGTTCACAGCTAAACACAGTCACAACCAGATCAACATGACCAAAAACACAGAAACCACATCCAAACACACCACAACACAAACACCACAGACAGTCAGAGTGGCAAAAAAACAGACGAGAAAAATGCAATGCTTACAAAAACAGGAGCAAGACCTTGTGTTTACGGTCTATAAAAAGTCTTTTATACATATTTTTCACATTTTCTTTTACTGAAACATCACATGCTTAAGTGAAAAATGTTATAGTCTCATAAAAACCCCACACTGCTGCTGTGGTTTCTCTGGGTCCGTCTGTATCACTCAAATTCCTGCCCATTCTTCTTGGCAAGATTTCTGTCAGGTTGGACGGGAACATTTGACAAACGACCGTTTCTGAGTTCCTGTACAGATGCTAAGCTGGACGGTGCTCTGAGCTTCGACTGATCGGGACACAAACCCCTCTGGCTTTAAGATACTCCTCTCTAAAGGCCGTTTACACCAAGGATGATAACGATATAGTTCTAAAACTGTTCTAAATATAAAACAAAAGCAAAGTCCACAGAACAACTATAACAATAACGATGCATCGGATGTGGACGTAATAGTACATAACTGATTATAGCATACTGAGGTTTCTGTGACGACATTAGTAGCATATGGCTTCTCGCGCTAGCGTAAAATGGAGGGAAGTGAAACACAAAAGCGAGTAATAAAAATGCACCCACTATTTTAATATTTGCGAGTGTGTGTGTGAAAGAGAGAGCGTGTACATGCAAGTGTGTTTGTGTGCGTGTGAGCGCCAATGTGAGTGTTATTGTAACTCAAGTACACTGCACTTTTAGTATTTACTACTGTTTACTAGTTATAAATGCTCCTGTCGTATGCTGTGTTCATACTGAAGTTTTGTTTGATGTTTGCTACATTCAGGAAGTGTACTTTCTTGAAGCAGATAAAATAAAAAGGGAGATATTGAAAACTGAGGATGCAGTGCATTGTGGATTCGAATCGCTGACATGATAATCGTGATCGAATTGAATCAGTGAGACCAGTGACGATTCAGTGAACTGGCCTTAACTTTGGCTAACTTTCAGGTCCTTGTCCTGTTGGTCAACATGCATTATTTTAGCAGACCCTGACACACTGAAGCTAAAGCCTGAAGCCGCTATAGCAGCACATCACATCATCATAAGAAGCATTACAGGACAGTACACAAGTCCAGTCTATAGTCATTATATGCATTTGGCAGATGCTTTTATCCAAAGTGTCATACACCGCTTTTTATAGTACACATTTTATCAGTTCCCTGTGAACATGATGCTAAGCATCTCATATTTTCTAAATGGGATGTACATTTTAAATATAATTCAATACTATGTTGAGAATTAACTAACTACATGTAGCTTCAAATATATAGTAATAAAGGGGAACAAAGAAACACATTACATGCAATAAACAAAAAGTGCTTTCAGTATCTGAAGAGTTTTCCAGACAAACACAGCGAGGGATTTTTCTCTTCTGCTGTTTGATTATCAAATCATTGAAGAGAGAATTGTGTACAGATATGAAATTATATAATTCAGACATCCCTTTCAACTTCAAATTGAAGTAAATAATAAACACGCAGCGTGAATCCAGCATAACACACTGCACTTGACCGAGATCAACAGAGCTTGTTCATGTTTAGAGAAACACGAACACAGATCCACGTCCTCTCGCCTGTGTTACAATCGATCTTACAGGACTTTGAGATATAGTAAACACTTTGGGAATGTTCTTCTGTCCTGCTATTTTCCAGGAACACTTCAGCCAGAGCGCCTGGAAATCTTCTCTGGTCTGTAGTGTGTCCTGAAGCTCAATGCGAGACCAAGAACTGTTAAGAATAGGGCTTTATGCATCTCAAAGTGTGGCGCTATCAATGTCAAGGTCGTGGGTTTGACTCCCAGGGAATGAATGAACTGATAACGTTGCTACAATGATATTCTATACTTATTCAATTAATCTTAAATCCACCTCATTTTGCACGCACAAGCACTAAAAACCATCCCGTCATGTTTATGCATTCGAAGATGTCATTTGTTAAAAAAATTAATTTGGTCAAAGCTGCACATGTACGGAGATCACAGTCCCATCATGCAGCATTAAGACGTAAGGAAGCCAGTGAGAGTGAACACTTTTCACAGAGCTGTGAGTGTGTGTAACGTCTCTCTCTGACGGCTCTCACGCTCTCAGTAAAAATACTCGGCACCTCTGACATAAAGCAGCCGTTCTGCTTCCTGTCCAGAGCTCTCGTTTCCTTCTCTCTCAACTTGTACTGACACTCTCGGACACAAAAATATCCAGCGAGTGTCCAGTGGTAGTTACTCAAGATCACAGTGTTAGGGCCGCTCACACCGGACGTGTTGCTCTTCCATCAGTGTATATATATATATATAATTGTTATATACAATTATATATAATTGTTTCAACTGTTGGTCTATGTAAACATGCTGTGCCATTTGAGGTCGTTCACACAGAACGTGTTTTTGCATGTGTTTTTGCGCAGCTTTTTCATTGTTTCTTCTATGTAAACATAAACAAGATGGATGTCTTTGACCGCTGAGCACGGGTCACATGTCTTCTGCAATGTCTTGCCCATGACATCGCGCTCTAAAAACTCGCGTTAAATGGAGTTTAAAAAAAAATATGTGTTTGTTTTTCTACTTCACTGCCCTGCGTCACGCATTTTTAAATGCAAAAATGTGTTGCGCACAGAAAGTGTCTTTGCATTCCTGTACTGCTTTTTCATTGTTTTGTTTTTTTTATGCACGTGTTTAATCGCTGCGTTCATGTCTTTTGCAGCTTCTCACATGACACAGCATATTCTAAAAACAGCGCTTAAGTAACTTCCCAATGTATAAACGTGTCTCTAGGTCTTGCATGTTCAATATTGAATTATTGATTATTGATGGACGGAATGCGGCACAATAATTGTTTTTACTCGATTATCTTGTTTTCATAATAGTTGGAAGCCAAAATCGAAAAATTAACTGCGATTAAATGCACAGCCTTAGTATCGAGTTTTTACATAAAAACATGTTCATTATAAAAAGGTCCTTTTTATGACATTCTTTTAAAAATGTAGTCTTAAGGGAGGGTTAATACTAACATTAAATAAATAATTATGTCATATGACTTACTTTCTTGCACAAAAGTTATAATAAAGAATTTGGAAACCATATTCTTTATATGGGCTGTTGAGCTCAGATCCCTTATTCACTTCAACAGAAGATAATTTTTACAAAAACGTCTTGGTGACAAATGGGTAAAACCCAGTGATTTGAAGAATATTGGCAAAGTATAAAGATTTATGATGTGTATATATAATGTGAGAAAATATCAAATGGTGCCTAAACCAATTTTGAGTGTATTCTTAAAGTATAAAGATTTAAAATTACAATTAATTAGTATTTGGGGGGCCTTAAAGCATTTTAATGTCAAGATTTTACTATTGCGACTCTGAATGACATTTAAGTAGGAGTCAAAGTATAAAGGCCATTCGTTTTTGCTCAGAAAATTCTAATGTACAGAAAAAAGACTAAATTTAAAGTTGTGTTACACTTTTATTTTTTGGATGCTTGAAAACCCCTGTTTTGTTTCGTTTTTTGTCCATAAAATGCATGGAAAATGGTGTTTGTTTACTAGAATTTATTTTGTGTGTGTGTGTGTGTTTGAGTAGAAGAATAAAAGTCATAAAGGTTTATAACAACTTGAGGGCAAGCTAATGATGACATTTTTTAATTTCTGGGGAAAACTATGGCTTAAGCTCTGGGGTTAGGGTTAGTTACGGTCAGGGTTAGTCAGGGTTAGGGATAAACTATAATGCTGTGTTAAGGAGCACTTGGACCTCAGCTTTCTCCCTCCTGACCTTCATGCTGAGGAATTCAGGGGGAGTTTCTCTCCGACCCCGTCGGTTCTGTGCCGAGATCAGAGAACCCAACAGAAACTCTACAAGTGTTCCAGGAATGCTGGAGTGGGCAGAGAGAGATGGATAGAGGGAGAGAAAGGAACGTACAATGAAGAAGGAAAACATGCAGAAGACGCTCATGCAAGAACAAGAAAGGCTAACATAAAGAGATAGCCCTGGAATCATCAAGAAGAGTCAGAATACTAATTAATAATAATAATACAATGTTTGCCAGGAGCTCATTGTGTGTCTCTGTGTAAACTTAGCTTAGATTTACCATTAGTATATATATACACACACATGATATTACACTGATGACATGTAATGTATTGTAAGTATACTTTGTTTTTATTACCAGAAAGAGTAAAACCACTAACCTTCTCAAACGACATTGAGGAATTTAAACCAGTTTTTTTTTAAATACTCAAAATCATAATTGTATATGACTGAAGAACCTTCTGGTCCAGCTGACTGAATTGTTTATGTAATTTCATATACTCACTTTTTAGACTTGTTCTCCGGACTGGCGGTATCTGGCTAATTTAAGCGTGTTTGTCAAGTTTTCTGAGGGCAGATGGTCAGACATGAGCTTTAAAGCTTAAATCCCCTCAGAGAGCAAAGGATTACCACATTTACTCTCCAGCATCTTCTCCTAAAACAATCGTGACAGCTTTCCAAACATCGCGTTTCTGTCTTTAACTTCACACTGACGGGAGAGTTTACGCGTCTGACGGTTTAACGGTCGCAGTTTAAAAGCTTTTTAAAACTCTTGCGGCGCGATTGATAACTCGTACGTACGCGTTCATGTGAATCCTGCGCTCGCATATGACCGGTTCAAAAATACTACTCCTAATTATTAACGACAGTCTTACAAAATAAAACAAAACAAAAACTTACCTGTTTTACTTCAAAAACCGTCATATTCCATATTCTGTGTTTTCTTCAAATCTGACCATCAAAGTACACAGAGCTGTTAATTCAGTGTGAGAGGAAACGAGGCGGGACTACAGATACAACAGACACACCCTCCTCATTTGCATGGCCAATTAGAGGCTGCGGCGCGGTCTCTTTACACCCAATCAAAACAGCTGTGGCGGGTTATTTCTGATTTACTCTGTGGAATTGCTTTCCTTTTTTTATTTAAATGATAATAATAGTAATAGTAATAATAATAGTAATAATAATAAATGTATGTATTTAATTATTTAATTATAAAATGACATGTTCATGTTCAGAAGGCAAATCTTCCTCTTTACGAAGATCAACACTCAAAGACAGACTCTCTCTCTTTCTCTCTCTCTCACACACACACACACACACACACACGTGGTTAAATGCAGGACACTCGAAGTCAGAGATTAATACATCTGGATCTGTATTTACAGTCATGCAGATGGCAGGAGCTTCTCTTTTACCAAAGCAGCTTATGGAGTATGTTGAAGTAGAATAATAGCATGTAAATTTCATTGTTTGTTCAGTTCTGTGTGGCCATATAAGTAAGTATTTGTGTAGAAATATAAACATTATGCACAATTCAAAGTCCTCATGATTCAGAAAACAAGCCACATATAATGTATTTCAACATAAAAACATTTTTTTATTTTTTATTTCAACTTTCAGAAAGCATACAATGACATTTAACATAAAAAAACAAACAAACAAACTGGGGATACACATCTTCTTATACACTTCTTGTTTCTATTAATTGAGTCATAAAATATTTTGAGGTCTTTACAGAAAAAATTAAACCAGGGTGCAAGAGACATTACTTTAGCTTTATGTAAGAATTAATTTTAATGTGTTATCAATTATAACAGAGCCGGTATTACAGTCCAAGATTCATCTATTTTAATTATTTTTGTAGAATGTATCAAAAACCATCTGCTTCCAAAAGTCTTCTGAATATTTACAATTGCAAAATAAATGTGTGAGAGTTTCAAGATTACAAGATAAGTGCAAATCTGAAACAAATATAACTCCCTTATCAAAACCATTCTCTACTTTTTCTTGTAGATAACACATATTGGTTATTCCATAATATGCATTATGAGTGTGGAGAGAAAAGGCAATTTTCCATGCATCTAGAGATAATTTGATGTGAAGTTTACTACATTTGAAGTAAAAAATTTTAATCCACCACATTTTTCAAAGAACAGATTGGGGATATAAAACCATATAGAATTATCCTGGGCTAAGCCCTGTTTTATCCACTTGATTTTAAAAGTTATATTAAGAGTGCTGAAATCAAGAGCATAAAAACATATTCTCAGCTCACTATAAAGACTTTAATGCATTATAATTGGGCATTATGATAATAATCCTCGTTGTAAAGGGAACATCCCTCCATCTGTTCTTTTCTTTATTTCTGCTGTTTTTCAGGGCAGATAAACATTGAGAGGAACTGCCTCCTCTTCCTGTCGCCTCATTCCCACGTCCTGCTTCAGTCCTATCGCGACCTTTGACCTGCAGATCTCGCTCTGTCCCTAAAGCACACACACACACACACACACAGTGGAGGAGGATGGTGTGTATTGGATATTTTTTCTGGAAAATGTGCTGTTATTCCAAAGACATTTACAGACACGCAATCACAAACATGTGGAAAAAATGCGTCTAGAGACACAGAGACCTTAGAGATTTATTTCAAATATCATCTCTGTCACATGATAATGTTACTTTATGCAAATGAGCAGGCGGCAACACACTGCTAGCAGCTATGAGTGTCTTTGCATGTAAATGTGGCCATAATAAAATATGCAGCATACTAGTATCTTGTGTACACACATTGTAGACCATGCATGTTCATGCATTTATGCAGAAACATTTAAAGGGAATTGCTCCCTCTCGTGGCAGTGTAATAATAAAACACTTTAAATACAGTTTATGTGTGTGTTCTGCCCCCTACAGGACACAGCACCGCACTGCAACTCTATTAATATAGCACATTTCATCAATGCTTTACATAAAATCGTTAGATAGATGAGAAAGATAGATGACATGTTACTATACTTTGGGGACAAATTTGCGCTCAAAAGTCCACAATTTGACGGCAATATATTGATGCCTTGAATCAATGTGATGAAAGAGGCTTTGGATGAAAGAGTGACATTGCATCTCTCTCATACCTGAACTGTTTCTGAACCAGATGACGAGTTTTCTCACCAAACAAGACTGGCAACTTTAGCTGAAAAGTATTGAAAGTATTTTTACCGTGCGCCATTTTACACTAGGGCATAAAACGATTGTTTAAGTCAGAAAAACCGAGCATCAAAGTGTTTAATATTTCTAGTTACCTCTGCAGGAATATACAGTTTGTGATAGGAAACACAGGCATGTTGGGAACCTGCTGAAACCTACTTTTCTCATCAGGGTGAGTGAGCTTAAGACAGGTGAACTGATCTTGAGTGACTTCCTCATTAAAGCAACAACGAAATGCCTTGTGTTTTAAAGAACTTGTAAAAACCTACTTAAGGAAGCATGAATTTCTTGATTATTATATTGAATTCTCCTTTTGGTGGACACATGCCCTATATGCTTAAATTACTTAAATTACTGATTTATCAGTATTGGAGATATGCAACATAATAAAAGACACCACTAAAAAAAATAGTGTAGTCCCAAAAAATAAGGGAGTGTTGTAAAATTTGTAATGTTTAATTTTGTAATTTTTGCTTAGTGTCTCAAAATTAAATCAAATAATTATATAACTTCTGTGTACATAAATGTGAGTAAATTCCTACCTCGCTACCAGGGTGACATCTGGTAAAGTGGTCTGTAATGACAGAAATATAAAACATTGACATAGTTTTCATATTTCAGTTACTAAAAAAAAGTATGGTAGACGAGGGAGGTTGTACATTTTTTACATTACTGTTGTTTTTGTGAACATTTTTTGGTTACGTGTCTCAAACGTCGATATATCCGATGTAATTTCTGTATAAATTAAGTACAAATCAAGTACAACTATTGTTAAAAGCAGGGTGAGATTAACAAGAGAAGAGAAAAAGGTAAAAAGAGAATCTGCTAATTCAGATGATATTAGTTCTGCACATTCATTAACATGATTGCAAATCCAATTAAATGTGGACAGTTACTGATTAGAAATCTGATTTGGTTTGTCTCCATAAACACATTCAAGAAAATGACACGTTTTCTGATCAGAATTACCCGAGCAGCTCCATGAAGACTGAATGAATCATAGACGACACACAGACATCTAGCCATGGAGATTTTTCTCCAGGACGCAGGTACGTAAATCTTCATATGATCTTAATGTTATGGAAGATACATTTTCTGCACATGTGGGTGTTTGTCAGGGTTGGTATAGTGATCGGTTATCTCTATCATATTCTGGTTTGGGATATACACTAAATTGTATATTAAATACTGTCCAAAGTATTCAAGTGTCAATGCAGGCGGATCAGTAATACTGTTGAATATTAAGTGTCAGCTAGATGGATATATGACATTATCCTTGGACAGTCTCTCTTAACACAGACAACCTTCTCATGTGGAATTTATTTTAACGTAAAATCAACCATATTAATTCTGTTGTCTGTATTCTATTAAAGTCGATTTAAGAGTGACAGATCAATCTCACCGGAGCCCAGCTGTGTGTCCATTAAGAGTGACCAGTCTATGATGGAGCCATGGACATTTGAGGGAGAACACACATCAACTGATCTGAGGTACAAGACACACACACACACAAATGATGCATGTATGGCAGAATTTGACAAATGTCCACTTATTATCAAAATACATAAATGGGCGATTAAATTCTGTCAGCATTTATAACTCAGTGACTCCACTCAGACTGTTATAAAGTGCTGCAATAGCAGTAGTCGAGCATAGGATCAGGTCTCCTCTCACAGCTGCTCCAGAGCTTCAGTCTTGAGGCCAGTTGCGTAAACTTAGCCAAGACCGTGCCTTAAGGGCAAGTTTGACCAACTAGCATTTAACCAATGGATAATTGGTATTACTTTTCCAATTCAAATTGTACCAAAATACCTTTTTATGTAACTGACTTTATACAGTCTTGAAGAAAAAAAATATGGATGACTCGCTCCATTCCCATGGCTCTCAGCCCCTCCCTGCTTCTCCTCACAATGCATAACTTTTCTAAGCCATTTATGCAACTGGCCACTGATGTTTGACGGACAGAGAGAGAACCTGCCTTTGAAAAGTGCTGAGCCTGGTTAAGTAATTGCTGTTTAAGTTCAATTGAGACAAAGCAAAATTTACGAAGGACTCACAAACACATACTCTACAGTTTTCGACAGTCAATGAGAAGCTGCTCGTCTTACCAGGTGAATGTGAGCGTGTGTTCGAGTGACTGTGAGTCTCTGACTCGAGTCTGTCTCCAGCACTTTAAGATGCTCTTTCATATCATTGATTATTAGCATTACTTATATTTAGTCTATCTGACCATTTCAGGTCTTTTATTGTTGTGACAAACATTTTTACATTTGTATTGCCATAGCATTTGCAGTGTTGCTGAATGAATGCAAAATGAAAACAAAGCAATAAATTAGAACAAAAAAAGAAAAAAATAGCTAGGACATTTTCAATAATGAAATGGTTATTCAGGTTTTCATTTTCATTTGTATCATTTTATTTAAAAAATGGACTAAATATACCTTCCATACATTGTCTTTATTATATTAATGATAGCTTTACATAAAATCAATTATATGGGTGTTCTCTATTATCTCTATTCTGTTGTCTCTATTTTATTAAAGTCAATTTAAAGTCTCATCCGAGTCCAGCTGTATGCCCGTGAAGAGTGACTGGTCTATGGAAAAACCAGTAAACACTGAGGGAAAACACACATCAACTGATCAGAGGTACAATATTTCATAGATACAGGCAGACAGACAGGTAGAAGAGCTTATTCATTTATGATTTTCTTTCAGCAGACTTTTCTTTTTCATGAACTTGTTTGTCCAGGGATCTCTGGTTGAAGTGATGCTGAATCCTTGTCTCTGTTTTCTCTACTCAGTTGTGTTGTCTCTGTTCTGTCCATGTTTGTCCATAATAAGTAAACTGTCTATGGACACTCAATGGATCACATGTCATACACTGCTCAAAAAAATTAAAGGAACACTTTTTAATCAGAGAATAGCATCAAGTCAGTTAAACTAGTGGGATATTGATCTGGTCAGTTAAGTAGCAGAGGGGGTTGTTAATCAATTTCTGCTGCTTTGGTGTGAAATAAACAACAGGTGCACTAGATGAGCAACAATGAGATGACCCGCAAAACAGGAATGGTTTTACAGTTGGAGGCCACTGACATTTTTTTCCCTATCATCTTTTCTGACTGTTTTTCACTAGTTTTGCATTTGGCTAGGGTCAGTGTCACTACCGGGAGCATGAGGAGATACCTACAGAGGTTGCACAGGCAGTCCAACTCCTCCAGGATGGCACATCAATACATGCCATTGCCAGAAGGTTTTCTGTGTCTCCCAGCAAAGCAAAGTCTCAAGAGCATGAAGGAGATAGACAGGCAGTTACTCTAGGAGAGCTGGACAGGGCCGTAGAAGGTCCTTAACCCATAAGCAGGACCGGTATCTGCTCCTTTGTGCAAGGAGAAACAGGATGAGTACTCCAGAGCCCTACAAAATGACCTCCAGCAAGCCACTGGTGTGAATGTCTCTGACCAAACAATCATAAACAGACTTCATGAGGTTGGCCATAATTTTTTCACTTTGATTTTCGGGGTGTCTTTGTATTCAGTCCTCTGTAAGTTGATCATTTTCATTTCCATCAAATAATGTGGCATCCTTTCGTTCCTAACCCATTACCCAGTCCATATCAGTATAGATATCCAGCATGATATTTTTCCCCATTGAGATCTGATGTGTTTTCAAAGTGTTCCTTTAATTTTTTTTTGAGCAGTGTATAATCTGAGGCACAACATTAAGTTAATTTACTATCACTTTTACATCTTTAATATATGTTGTAATCTAATAATTTATTCTTTCAGTCATGATTCTGAACTGGTCCAAATCACATTTAAATCAAATCTGCTGAAGAAGTTTCAGTGTCTGTATGAAGGAACAGCAAAGCAGGGAAACCCAACACTCCTGAATGAGATCTACACAGAGCTCTACATCACAGAGAGTGAAAGTGGAGAGATCAATAATGAGCATGAGGTGAGACAGATTGAGACACAATCCAGGAAAGGAGCAACAGAGGACACGCCAATCAAATGCAATGACATCTTTAGACCTTTACCTGGACAAGACAAACCCATCAGAACTGTGCTGACAAAGGGAGTCGCTGGCATTGGAAAAACAGTCTCTGTGCAGAAGTTCATTGTGGACTGGGTTGAAGGGAAAGAGAATCAAGATGTCCAGCTCACATTTCCACTTCCTTTCAGAGAGCTTAACTTGATGAAGGACAAAACACTCAGTCTTTTAGATCTTCTTCATGTTTTTTTCCCTGAAACAAATGAAATTAAAATATCCAGTAAAGAATATAAAGTGTTGTTCATCTTTGATGGTCTGGATGAGTGTCGTCTGTCTCTGAACTTTAAGAGCAAAGTGAAACTGTGTAATATATCTGAATCAGCCTCAGTGGACGTGCTGCTGGTGAACCTCATTGCGGGGAATCTGCTTCCCTCTGCTCTCATCTGGATCACCTCCAGACCCGCGGCAGCTGATTTCGTCCCTTCTGGATGTGTCCATCGTGTGACAGAGGTACGAGGCTTCAATGAGCCACAGAAGGAGGAATACTTCAGAAAGAGAATCAGTGATCAGAGTCTGGCCAGTACAATCATCACACACCTGAAGTCATCAAGGAGCCTCCACATCATGTGTCACATCCCAGTGTTCTGCTGGATCTCAGCCACTGTTCTAGAAAAGATGTTTAGTGAAGCAGAGAGTGGAGAGATTCCCAAGACTCTCACTCAAATGTACACACACTTCCTGATCATTCAGACCAACATCAAACAAGAGAAGGACTATGAGAAGGAAGATAAAGACATGATTGCCAAACTGGGGAAACTGGCTTTTCAGCAGCTTGTGAAAGGTAACCTGATCTTCTATGAGGAAGACCTGAGAGAGTGTGGCATTGATATGACAGAAGCATCAGTGTACTCAGGATTGTGCACTCAGATCTTCAGAGAGGAGTTTGGCTTGTATCAGGGGAAAGTCTTCTGCTTTGTTCATCTGAGCATCCAGGAACATCTAGCAGCTCTATATGCACACATTTACTTTATAAAGAAGAACAGAAATGCGTTTTTCCAAATCACCAGACCAAGTTTGTTGTCTAAGGTTTTACACCGGAAGAAATTTCATTCAATATCTGAGTTTCATCAGAAAGCTGTGGATGAGGCTTTACAGAGTAAGAATGGACATCTGGACCTTTTCCTGCGTTTCCTTTTGGGTCTCTCATTGGAATCCAATCAGACTCTCTTACGAGAACTACTGACAAAGACAGGACCCTGCTCCTACATCAAAGAGGAAACAGTTCAGTACATCAAACAGAAGATCAGGGAGAATCGCTCTCCAGAGAGATCCATCAATCTGTTCCACTGTCTGCATGAACTGGGTGATGATTCACTGGTGCAGGAGGTCCAAGATTATCTAACATCTGGAAAAATAAGAGAAACCAAACTCTCATCTTCACAGTGGTCAGCTCTGGTTTATGTGTTGCTGACATCAGAGCAGAAGATGGATGTTTTTGATCTAAAAAACTTTACTGGAGCACAAAATACAGCAGATGAGATTCTTCAGAAGCTGCTGCCTGTGGTTAAAGAATCCAGATCAGTTCAGTAAGTCACACTGACAACAATCACTACACTGATAAAACATGATCACATTTATGATTTTAGCATGCGCTTTCTAACCAAAGAAACAAAAGGGGGAAGTTTTCACAAAATCCCATCACTGGCACTGAGTAGAAAAGTGTGTGAGACACTTACTAAAGCAGCTGAGGAGGTTTTGTGTGTCTGTATTAGAGATGGGTGATTGTAGAGGTCAGAGTGAGATGTGATTGAATGTGATGAGGATCAAATAGCAGCAAACAGCAACACTGTCTTTTTCTATATATTGATGCTGTATGGTTAGGACTGTTTGTCATCTAATAATGTTTATGTGAATGTTTTACAGCCTCTATAAATCACAGTTGTAGTTCTATAGTTCATTTTATTCTATAATTGCAGCTGGTGTCAGTTCACCATGCATCTTTAATTTCTACAGGATGATTGGTTGTGGTGTTACAGATGAAGGTTGTGCTGCTCTGGCTTCAGCTCTGAGATCAAACCCCTCACACCTGAGAGAACTGAATCTGTCTGGAAATAAACTAGGAGCATCTGGAGTGAATCTGCTCTCTGATGGACTGAATGATCCTCATTGTAAACTGGAAACAATATGGTAAGATTGAGTAAAATTCCCCACATTCTCATTAATGAATGATATACAATAAAACAGAAAACTAAAAATATGCCCTGTCAGATAACTGAAGATATTGTAATCTTCATTAGGTTCTTTATAAAGTGTCTGATATCATTTTACATACTATCTTTATGATAGTGTAAATATAATTCGGTGATGGACAAGATTTTTTACATTATTATGATATTGACACTAACCCGCTTAAGCAACATGTAGAAGTGGGTCTGAACCTTAGACTGAACTGGTTAACTGGTGCCTTGGAGTAAGTCTCTCTTTCTGATAGTGAAGTTCCTGCTTATCTGAGCTGTAGATCATGAACTGAGAGACTGAAGTATGTCATTGTCCTCTACAGGTTGAGTTATTGTGGTGTCACAGATGAAGGTTGTGCTGCTCTGGCTTCAGCTCTGAGATCAAACCCCTCACACCTGAGAAAACTGGATCTGACTGGAAATAAACTAGGAGACTCAGGAATGAATCTGCTCTCTGATGCTCTGAAGGATCCTCACTGTAAACTGGAAACACTGGGGTAAGATTGCATAAATGTGTCTACATCCTCCATTTTCTTCATATGGTCAATAATGAACAAAATAAAAACAATTGATAGATAATTGATAGATAATTTTGTTGTTTAATCTTCATTAGATTCTTTCAAAGTTTTTGACAGTTTTTACTTACTAATACTTATATGTAATGGATAAACCACGGCTAGCTGTGCATTCAGGGCAATACAAGACCCCTCTGTTTCGAGCCGGGGTCCTGATCAGCCTTTCAGGTTTATTTTGTGATGAGAACTATTTTAATGTATATTATCCTGCTTATTATAACCCACTTGCCACATTAGTAAATAATTGGACACAAAATATTGATTTGAGTTTAAATATCTTATCACAAAACTCAATATTACACAAAGTAAAAATGTTCCTAACAAGCAGATTTTGTAACGGAATGGAGCGGGGCAACCGAGTTGGAGATCCACATGCAGGCTTTACTTAAACAAGAAGAGCGTAGTCGTACAGGCAGTAGGTCAAACACCATCAAACAGTAACAAGAAGGCAAGGCAAAAGAGTAATCCAGTACACAGGCAATGGTCAAGGCAGGCAGCAAATGATCATAGACAAGGAATCAGTCCAGGGTCAAAAACACAGGCAAGACTAGGCAGGACAAGGAAACCAGGAAAACAAGGATAACAGGATAACATACGACTAAACAATACTCAGCCAGGTCCGTGGAGAGGAAGGCGGCCTGGAGACTGAGGCAGGGCAGACGGCCACCAAAGCAGTTCAGCAAGCTTGAAGACCCCCACGGCGGAGCAGATGACCACAACCGCAGCTCAGATGGGCTTTAAGACCCCCCCATGGTGGAGCAGACGACCACAACCGCAGATCAGGAGTTTGATCCTATTGCTGAAGTTCTTCGAGTAGGAGGGCGACTTTGATATAAAGTCTTACTTAGCCTTTGACACTATTTATCCAATTATTCTTGATTTCAAATATGCTGTTACTCAATTTTTGATTGCTGATGTAGATGACAAGTTGGGTCATCCTAGAGTTGAATAAGTGTATGCTCATCTTAGGTGCTATTACTGGATCTTAAAATGTAGACAAGTTGTAAACAAGTATCAAAGAACCAGGTGTCTAGAATGTGCCAAATGAAAAGGTAAACCAACCATGCCTAGGATGGCTGATCTCCCCTCCTCTAAGCTCAATCTATTCAAGTCTCCCTTCTGGTCTACAGGAATGGACTGTTTTTGGGCCATTTATTATCAAGTGTGGTCACAAGACTGAGAAGAGACCTTTGACCAGCTAAGTCCAGTCTTGCAGGAAAAGTTGTAAAATTGTGAAATTAAATCAAATTCACCTACAATCCTCCTTTATGCTCCACATTTTGGAGGAATGTGGGAGAGGGAAATCTGATCTATCAAGGCTGCTCTTCGAGCTACCTTAGGAAGTCAAGTTGTAACAGAAGAGGTCATAACAACTGTATTGTTTAAGTACTACATAATTATTTCAAGCTGCAATGCATGCTGGAAACTGGCACAACATTGTTGAATGTAAAAATGTTTGTTCAGATAACTCAATTTGGATAGTTGGGACAACATTTGGACAAGTTTTGGAGAAATGTTTGAGAATCTAAGGTCAACAAAAAAAAAACTTTTGTTAGGTTAGGTCCTCCGCTTCCTGTAATGAGCTTGTTCTGACTTCAGGATCTTTCCACTATAAACAGTGACATTGAGTAGCATGGCTCTCTGTGAGCCTCCTTGGTGGAACTATCTTCAAAATGGAACTATCTTTAAAATTGTTAGGCTTCCTCTCGCTCTAGAGAGTCATCCTGCTAAGGCCTCCACTCCCCAAAGGACTTTTAGCGCAGAGCGTAGTTAGGTTTCCTTTTGCTATAGACAGTCGTTATGCTGAAGCCTCCGCTCTGAGAGCACCATGAAGGCAGTGGATTGGGTTGTAGGCTCTTCTGGTGCCTCCCTGATTAACTGTCCTCAAGGTAGCATTGCTTCCTGCTTAATTAACAAATTCTGTATGTTATATTTTATGTTATACATTTAACACATTCAAAACCTACATCTGAGCAGAAATGTGTGAACCAAAGCTTCATCAATGAAGCAGTATTTTACAGCAAACACATTTTATAAACTTTCCAAAACAGGCCAATCAAATCTTGTCTAAACATTCATATTACTTTTATAACATATTATATATAATATTTATGCTGGGACTGGGAACTGTGACTCCGGATCAGTCCCATATAAATGTACATCTTATAATTTAATACATTGCTTATAACAAAAACACTTTATATTTCAGTCAGTTTTACTCATCTCTGTCAGTATAGCAAGTTCGGGAAAGCCAAACTAGTCAACAGATAAGTCAAGTCCGATTTTAAGTGGACACATATAAAAGTAGACCCTTTACTTTTACATTCAGTTTCGAATGATGTACTGCCTTTATCTGTATGACTATAAATGATGGAATATTTTAAGTAAATTTCATCAAAAAAAAAAAAATCCTTCAAAATGCGCAGGCATTTTCATTTACCCTAAGGGGTTAAATTAGACTGGACCTGTTAATCATTTTGTGGTTTAAGTCTCTTTCTCATTGTGAAGTTCTTGCTTATCTGAGCTATAGATCTTGAACCGAGAGACTGAAAAGTCATTGTTCTCTACAGGTTGATTGATTGTGGTATCACAGATGAAGGCTGTGCTACGCCGGCTTCAGCTCTGAGATCAAACCCCTCATACCTGAGAAAACTGAGTCTGTCATTGAATAAATTAAAAGACTCAGGAGTGAGTCTGCTTTCTGATGGACTGAAGGATCCTCACTGTAAACTGGAGAAACTGTGGTAAGATTGTGTAAATTTCATCCTTCATCCTCCTTTTTTTTCCTACTGTGGAATAATGAGTGAAATTAAAACAAAAACTAAACAAGACTTACAAATTATCTGCAAGGTAATTGTAGATTATTTTATCTTCATTAGATTCTTTCCAATATTAATGATATTATAAACATGATTGGATGATGTAAAAGATGTGACAAGTGTGTTCAAATTATACAGATATGTTGAAAATTTTGGGGTACTTCAAAAAATGTCTTACATTGCTATGATATTGAAACTAACACCCTCAAGCAACATGTAGAAGCAGGTCTGAACCTTAGATTGGATTTGTTAATTGTGCCGTGGATAAATTCTCTATTTCTGATTGTAAAGTTCCTGATTATCTAAGATGTAGATCCTGAATTGAGAGACAGAAGAGTGCCATTGTTCTCTACAGGTTGAGTGACTGTTGCATTACAAATGAAGGTTGTGCTGCTCTGGCCTTAGCCCTGAGATCAAACCCACACCTGAGAGAACTGGATCTGTCATGGAATAAATTAAGAGATTCAGGAGTGACTCTGCTTTTTGATGAACTGAAGGATCCTCACTGTAAACTTGAGATACTGAAGTAAGATTGTATAAATGTTTCAACATCCTCTTCCATTGTCCTTCTGTGGTGAATAATAAAATGAAATTTAAAACAAAAACTAAACAAGGCTAAAAAATGATCTGCCAGATAATTGAAGATGATTCAATCTTTATTAGATTCTTTCCAACATAATTTAAAAATATTAATGATAGTATAAACACAATTAGATGATGTAAAGATTTGACAAGTGTGTTTATATCATACAGATATGTTGAGAATTTTAGGGTACTACAAAAATGTAAGATTCTTAAATTTTTATTATATAGAAACTAACCTGCTCAAGCAGCATGTAGAAGTGGGTCTGAACCTTAGACTGGACCTGTTAATCATGTCTTGCATTAAGTCTCTCTTTCTGATAGTGAAGTTCCTGCTTATCTGAGCTGTAGATCCTGAACTGAGAGACTGAAGAGAGTCGTTGTTCTCTACAGGTTGTATGATTGTGGTGTTACAGATGAAGGTTGTGCTGCTCTGGCTTCAGTTCTGAGATCAAACTCCTCACACCTGAGAGAACTGGATCTGAAAGGAAATAAACTAAAAGATTCAGGAGTGAATCTGCTCTCTGATGGACTGAAGGATTCTCACTGTAAACTGGAGAAACTGAAGTGAGAATGCATAAAAGTCACCACATTCTCATTCTCCTCCTACTGGGGTTAATGAATGATATACAATAAAACAAAATTTACACAGAAACTAAAAATGTCCTGTCAGATGGAGTCTTCATTAGGTTCTTTACAAAGTGTCTGATATCATTTTACATACTGTCTGAAGTGACAAATGACCATCTTGTCACGTAGAGGTGTTGTAGGGTTGGTATTGACACGTGAGATCCAAACAAGACACTTCCATTACAGTATTGTATTTATCAAATTTATTCATCACAAAGCTCACAGATGACATTTTAAACTCACAGTTCCAATGCTCAAACACATTGTAATTCCATTTTGCATGTCCTGACACAGTCAAAAATTGTGCTTCCCTCCATTACACCTCACTTTTACTCTCTAGCTAGCTATACTAATTAAACCCACACTCCACCCAGTGTCCAACAATGGAATTACAACATACATTCAGCAGATCATAATGGTTTTTACACTGTCTTTATGATAATATAGACATAATTTGGTGATGCATAACATTTTAAAAAATGTAACGATATTGAAACGAACCCTCTCAAGCAAATAAAAGTGGGTCTGATCCTTAAACTGGATCTGTTGAGTGAAGTGTCATTGTTCTCTACAGGTTGAGTGACTGTGGTGTTACAGATGAAGGTTGTGTTGCTCTGGCTTCAGCTCTGAAATCAAACCCCTCACACCTAAGACAACTGGATCTGTCATTGAATAAACTAAGAGCTTCAGGAGTGAAGCTGCTCTCTGACCTGAAAAATGATCCACATTATAAATTGGAGACGTTTCTGTGAGTAGTGATGATTAAAACTTTTCATATTTTAATTGAAAGTTAATTTAGTTTCTTCTTAGGTTACTTCCCTGGTAATTGTGACTGACACACAATAAGTTCATTTATTTTTCAAATTAAGTTGTTTTTTTAATAGTTTATATTAAAAATGATGTATCTTTAATTTTAAATCAATCTTTTGCTTTTATCATTGTCTATTTATGCTTAAATGGTGTATTTTGAGAGACTGTCAATTGCAATAGATGATAATGGTAAATATTTATCACTACAGTAGGTAGCCAACCACAATAATTGTTTCATTGTCATTGCTCCAAAATTGGCGTCAAAATTGGGGACTTGTATTTGTTGCCTTTTATCGCGAATTTAAGCAAAGTAATATTAACACTGTGAGCTCAGTTTTTTATGTAGGCCTATAATTGAAAAGATGTTGTCAGGACTTGCTAACTGCGATGTTAGCAGCATTTGTGTTTTTGCTTACTTATGATATTAAGAAATACAGTAGGTTGTTATCAGCATAATTGTCTTTAATTAATAATGAAAATACTTCAATATAAAAATATAAAATACATATAAAACTTAACAAGATTTAGACACATCAAAAGATTTATCTTGAAAGGAACTTTGCCTGCTCTTTAAGTTAAAAAAACGTATCATCAAGCTGGCTTTCCAACACTCTCTGTATGAAAGAGCGATAATTCACACATCTATTGTCCTGCACCTCCACGGTGAAGCTACACCACCTCCCAACCCCCCAGACTATCTGTTAGGAGAGGAGCCTCTCTGACTAAAAACAGAAAAGTTGCAGTTTAGACTTGATTTTTGCTTTTTAAGTTATATTCCGATTTGAATTATACAGATGTAAATGTAAACGTTCCGCAAAAGTAAAAATAATCAGCATCATTGCACCTACTTTTTTCACTGACTGCGAGATATGATGGTCTTGTGGTGTATTTTTTGTTTATTATAGTGTTGTGCTGTGTTCAAATCCTGATCACCGATCGTGCTGCTCCCCAGAGGAATATCCTACTGTTGCCCATTGAAGGCTATTGTCATCTCTATTTTAAACTTTTGATTCTATTTTTTTCTGTTCTAAATGTGTGTTCTATTCTGTTTAAAATTTACTTTCATTCAATTTAACCAATTTTTTTGTAATATTCAAAAAAGTTTTATTCTTTTTTTTTCTGATCTAAAAGTTTGTTCTATTTTTTTACATATTTAATCAGTCTCATTCGTTTTGAAATAATAATAATAAAAAGTTTTTTTTTAGTTTTTATACAAGACCTAGGGCTGTTTTCTTAATAATAAACAGATAGCCAAACAGAGATAGCCTATATAACAGTTCACTCTTCATACAAATAGCCTACGTGAACTGGTGAACTTGTATATGATCGTTTGTTTAAACAACATTAACCATTGTTAACCAATTTTATTTCTTCATTTTTATAATAAAATGATGAGGCCTAGTTTAACCTTAACCTGTAGATCAATGCCACTAAATCTTTGTTTGTTTCATTATTGTACAGTAAAAGTCAATAGCTCTTCTTTTGATTTTTCATGTGTGTTGTAGGCTTACAAAGTACTAGAATTTGGAAACTACCATCATTTTGGTATTTCATTCTTATTGTTAATTTATAACTTATGAATTTATGAGCATGCAGAGAGCAAGAGTGTTCCTCACGATAATGGCTGCATGTGACCGCTGCGACGTGCAAGAGTTGTTACCGTACACACGTCATTCATCCTTTTTTTATTTCTACTTCATTATACATTTTGACTTTATTTTGTATCATTGCGTGTTAAAAGTAATTCATTTTGTTATTTGTTATGCAATGATATATTCGCAGTCTATAGCCTATTTATAACATTTTTTAATTGCTGTATATTCAGCATATTATACCTAACCTGCGTTTGTATCTTTGTATCTTAATTATTTAATGCATAAACGAGTCATTAAAACAAGTTTTCGTTATGACAGCGGGATATGTTTAAATGATGTTGATCAATAACACCTAATAATCAACGACTGCAATCAACTTGCATTTTTTCCTGATAATGAAATAACTTAAAATAATACAATTTTGGTTATATAATTAAGAGTAATAGATCATTTGGAACTGTAAATACTTTGTCTTATTTCTTAAAATAAATTAAAATTGCTTTTGTAAAATAAAGAAAACAAATGAAAGAAAAGGAATTCATTTTTACAGCTGACATTAGGTATTAATAAAAAAATTTAAATTTCTAATTTTTCCGACACATTCATAATCATTAGGCTACTTTTGCCGGTGCTTTGCAGCAAGCTTTATGCGTACGTGCACAGACTAAATAAACCTACACCTCTATATTTTAAGGGCACATTGTGGTTTAATATATTAATGTAATAAACTATAAACATGCGAGTAGTCAACTAAGGGCTTAAATGAACGGGGGCAGCCATATTAAATATCCATTAGAGGTCTCTGTTAAATTCTTTTAATGTTTTTTTTTATGTGTTTCCATAGTCAGCCACGTCCATAACAGATTTTTCCTCTAAAATGCACAAACAAAAATTTTGCCTATTTCCCTCATCTAAAATATAAAGAATTATATTTTTTCTGATATCTGGACTGTATTTTCAGGTGTTTTGAAAAATATAAACAGATGATTCAATATATTGGTAATGAATACATATCAGAATTAATATGTCATTTGCAAATTGCAAATCAGAAACATAAATAAACCTTATATGACTGTAAACACTGAACAGTTGTGATCTTTGGTTGAGGTAAATGATAAATGAGCGTGTCAGTGGTTGGTTCAGCTCAAGCTATAGAGCAAACGAATTTAGCAGCTGATGACATTTGGCACTGACTGTTCTAATCACACTGGTGTGATTGTACCAAATGTAAAAAAAATATATATATTATTAATGTTTGTGTTTTGTAAGCTGCAGTGCATTTAAATTTAATTTGCCTCATAAATCTAAGAGGGCACATGCCTCCTCGGTTTGACTATGCAACAGTTCACTCTTCTTACAAATAATATTATGTGAACTGGTGAATTTGGTGATTATTTGTCTAAACAACATTAACCACGTTTTCCCCCCTTATAACATAAATGTTGGGGTTTTATTATTGTTGATTTATGACTTCAGCTCTACTTACGTTTCAAAATGCAACAATTGCAGCTGTAATTTCTTTTAGTTGGTCTAAAGTGGTTAGTGCAATAATGTCACATACATTTGTCTTTGTTTTACTTACAGGTTTTAGATATTAGTCTTCTCTGGATCAGCTGATGGTGAATAAAGAGCCACTACAGACACATCACATTCAACATACAGTAATCAACAGACATAGTGATCATCACACACGGATGTGTTTGTGTAACTTTCCAGAATGACTCAATGCTTCATCCAAAGTCAAACAAGGAAACCTTTTGTTTCTTCTTGAGAAGTGATTTCGGTTCTGGGCCCCTGTAACACTGTTACCCCCGTCCTACAGCCTGCATGTGTGCAGAGTGAAGAATAATTGTTTACATAAATCATTCACTGTCTAATACTTATCATATCTGTATAGCCTGTAAAAATGTAAGAAAGTTAAATGATTGTGTAAATTTTTTTTTTTATAATTGTAGCATCTGGACCAATCGGACACACAATTATTCATTCAGACGTCTCAAAACAGTATCAAGCTAAAAATCCAAGTAGGCCCAAGCAGACTCCGAGATGTCTGCCCTCCTACTAACCATTATCAGCTTTTACTCCCCCTTTGCCAACACTAGTCCAGCAACGAGTGGACCTCAGACTCATTCCAGGTCGGGGAAGGTAGCCACATGCAAAACCAGAAGGAATGTGAACATGTTATCTCTCACTCAATTTCCCTTATGAAACTCACATTATGCCCATAAAAAGGACTCTTCCCCATTAATTCATAGAAATCCTTCTATGAGTGAACAGGCATGTTTCCTGAACATTGTGTGAATTATTATTGCTGTCTTATATAGTGCCTTTTGTACTGTATACTGTTTTATGCATTATTTAATGATAGAATTATTAGATAACGTACTCTTTTCCTACTCACTTGTAGGAAGTCAAGTGCAATCATGTATCCAATTTCCCTATGTGATCATATACGTTCTTTAACAGTGTTTTTACTTATGTATTAAAATGAAATGGAATGTTATTATTACTCGATTAGTCAAGATCTCATGTATACCATTCTTGGTATATATGAATTTGTATGTAACGACTGAGATAAATCAGACACACTGAGATAAATCAGACAAATTCACAAAATTCTAACCTTTCATTTAAGTGAAAATTGAAAATGGGGGGGAAAGCTCATTATGAAATAAATGTTTTTCTCTAGTTTACGTTGGCCACAATTATTGCAACGTCCTTTTCTCAAGATAACACCTCTTCTTCTATAATGCGTGATGAGTTTGGAGAACACCTGACAGGAGATCAGAGACCATTCCTTCATGCAGAATCTCTCCAGATCCTTCAGATTCCCAGCTCCATGCTGGTGCTTCTTCTCTTCAGCTCACTCCCCTCATTTTCTTTAGGGTTCAGGTCAGAGAATCCACGATACCATGTATCTGAACAAGATGTCCAGGACCTCCAGCAGAAAAATAGGCCCACAACATTAAAGATCCAGCAGTATATTTAACCGTGGGCATGGGGTACTTTTTATCCATGTGTGTCCATGTTTATCCAAAAAGCTCTTTTTTTAGTTTCATCTGACCATAGAAGCCGGTCCCGTTTGAAGGTCCAGTCGTGTCTGACAACTGAATATGCTGGAGATTGTTTCTGGATGAGAGCAGAGGATTTTTCTTGAAACTCTTCTGAACAACTTGTGGGGATGTAGGTGCTGTTCGATCATTTTTTAGGCTTTCTGAGACTCAAGACTCAACTAATCTCTACAGTTCTCCAGCTGTGATCCTTGGAGAGTCTTTGTCCACTCAAACTTTCCTCCTCACCGTGCATTAGGACAATTTAGACACACGTCCTCTTCCAGGCAGATTTGTTACATCTTTAGTTGATTGGAACTTCTTAATTATTGCCCTGATGGTGGAAATGGGGATTTTCAATGCTTTAGCTATTTTTTATAAAGCCACTTTCTATTTTGTGAAGCTCAACAATCTTTTGCTGCACATCAGAACTATATTCTTGGGTTTTACTCATGATGAATGATTAAGGGAATTTGGCCTTTGTGTTTCCTCATGTTTATACTCATGGCTGGACAATTTCATGTTCATGATCACCCTGGTGTGTTAAAAAAATGTAAATATGAATGGGAATATACTTCAGAGATATTTTACTCATAAAAAATTCTAGGGGTGCCAATAATTGTGGCCAACGTGTTTTGGAGAAAAACATTTATTCTCCCCCCTGATGTAATTTTACATACTATATTTATGAGAGTATAAAAATAATTGGGTAATACATTTTTAAAACAAAAGATTTTTATATTTGATATCAAATCTAACCCCCTCAAGCAGCATGTAGAAGCGGGTCTGTATCTTAGACTGGACCTGTTAATGGTGCCGTTGATTAAGTCTCTCTTTCTAAATGTAAAGTTCCTACTTATCTGAGCTGTAGATCCTAAACTGAGAGTCTGAAGAGTGCCACTGTTCTCTACAGGTTGAATGATTGTGGTTTTACAGGTGAAGGTTGTCAGGCTCTGGTTTCAGCTGAGATCAATCTCACACCTGAGAGAACTGGATCTGGCATGGAATAAACTGGAATAAAGAATAAATGGAAAGAATATAATGGAATAAAGAGATTCAGGAGTGAAGCTGTTCTCTAAAGGACTGAAGAATCCTCACTGTAAACTGCTCTAAATCATCTGTCTGAGAATCACACACACTGGTACTCACAAAGAAATGTTCAAAAATAGTTTATAGTTGTAGCAGTTCTTCTGACCAGTAGGATCCATCTGTAGGGTTTTATTCACATGTCAGGAAATGTACCAAGTATAAAATGGACAGAAATGACAAAAAAAAAAAAAAAAAGAAGCCTCACACACAACATAGGTGAGTCTCATTTTCTTTAGAGATGTTGTGAAGGTGATAAAATGCTGTTTTGCAAACACGATTTGTGAGTTTGCATGGTTCCTCAGTTTAAAGTTTTTAGTAGTAAGTCTCTCTTTCTGATAGTGAAGTTCCTGCTTATCTGAGCTGTAGATCCTGAACTGAGTGACTGAAGAGTGTCATTGTTCTCTACAGGTTGAGTGGTTGTGGTGTCACAGAAGAAGGTTGTGCTGCTCTAGCTTCAGCTCTGAGATCAAACCCCTCACACCTGAGAGAACTGGATCTGTCAACGAATCCACTAGGCTAGGAGATTCAGGAGTGAAGCTGCTCTCTGACACACTGAAGGATGATACACATTGTAAACTGGAGTTAGTACTTACTTACAACTTATATTAGGAGTGATGATGAAAAATGTTTATATTTTAAGTTTATTTAGTTTTTTCTTCTTATGTTACTTTACTGGTAATGGTTTCTTACACACTATAAACATGTTTAATAAGAGTTTGATTCATTTATTTAGTAATAGTTTATGTAAAAATATAGGACCTTTAAGTTTTGACTTCTACCATCGGGGGCTAGTATCAACAAGAAGTCCAGTAATTCCTCTTTCAAATAAGCAGTTCATTGTCATCTTTCCTTCGTAAAGCATACACACACTAGGTTTGCTGCCATTTCCTGTCACTAGTTAAATATGTATCACCACAGGGGGGCGCCACTATTACAATTCAATAGAAATAAGCACACTGAACTCACTAGGGGTCCTCAGTGATCCTCCAGGGGGGCCTCGAGATAAATTAAAATGAATTGAAATATATTAATATAATTCATTAATTTAATTATTAATATGTTACATTAAAAACTAATAATAAATTAAAATAATTAAAAAATAAATTTATCTCCCTGTGGTCTTGTTTGGTATGGCAGGTTGACTTGTGCTTAATAGTTTAAGTTACTAAATAACTGAGCAGAGTAAATACTTAAAGTATGTTTGCAAAACAGAACACTGAAGTGCAGTATTGATTCGGAGAGGAGGCGAGCCTTGGCGTGAAAAAGGTTGGGAACCACTGCCCTAAATGATGTATTTTGAGAAAATGTCAATTGCAATAGAAGATAATGGTAAATATTTATCAATATTTACTTTCTTTGTCATAAATAAAACTGACCAAATGTCATAGAAAGAGGACAGTAATACAGGATTATAGATAAGGGTCAAGGGTCATCATTTATGGTGATTTGGACGCAAAATCAAAATCTGAATGTTTAAAAACAGCTTTAAAAATCATGTATCACAGTGTTATATAACCTCTCGCTTAATAGTCTAAGTAGTTTCTTTTAGTTGTGTAGTAAATGTCACAAACATTTGACTATGTTCTGTCGATGTTAGTCTGATCATAGGCGTTTATCTGAGTGCTGTCCCCCCCTAAAAATATAATTAAAAACCATGCTAAGTATTGTAAATAATTTTATGATATATACTTAAAATAATTGTGTAAGTAGTAAAACAATACAAACCCAAATGGGTGTTTTTGAGTCCCCCCTCCCTTGCCTCACAGTGGTTTGGTCCACCGCGCACATCACCTACACACACAAGTCCGGCGGGAGAGAACAGAGAGAACTACTGTCTGAAGTTCTTCAGACAGTAGTTGTGGAACTCCAGTAAGTATGCTGTCAAGGCTATTTTATTCACTTTGAACATCGGATGAAGTGATTATTTTCTCTTTAATATAGATGATGCTGAGTAATTAGTCATGAAAGAAAAAATGATGATAACTGATGTATTTTTTTTTTTGTGAGTCCACTATGTTAGTGATTATAAAGTTAGCCTAGCTTGTTTAGTAGCTTGTTTACCATAGCTTGTTGGATAGTAAGTCACCCACACCAACTACAACTAACACTGTGATAAGCATATGTGTGAACTGTAGATTTACTGTTGTGTTTTGGGTTTTGCTCAATGTGTATTTATCGTATTTTGGTGACAAAAATATTGCAATAAATAAATGGTTTTAACGAAGAATATTTTGGTCAATTAGTCTGATTTTTCATCGAACCAAAGAGAAACATTGAGAATAAGCATAATTGCACAGTCTCCATGCTACACTAATAATAAATAGTAGTAAGGCTTTTCTCTGTGTACATACATACTAAAATTTTGTCTGTATTATTTGTGTCCCCTTCAAAAATTGCTCTTGAGAAATTTTATGTTTATTGTCATAAAATAACAATAAACAATGGTTAGATGAAATATTCACCCCTGCCTTCTCTGGATCAGCTGATGGTGAATAAAGAGCCACTACAGACACATCATTTTCAACAGAATCAACAGACACAAACTGATAGTGATCATCACACATGGATGCATTTGTGTAACTTTACAGAATGATCCAAAGTCAAACAAGGAAACCTTCTGTTTCTTCAGAATGGACATTTATACAAGCAAATGCTCTACTACAGGCATCTCCATATTTAAGATTTATTTAATGGCTATTTAATTTTTGAGTAATTCAGCCCTCTAAACATATTCAAATGTCTCTAGATTATAGTAACATTCACACTGAAATCATCGAATTTATGGACAATTAACTAGAACTTTCTGTGAGGTTTATCTGTGTGTCACATTAACTATATAAATTCTTGTGTCAATTCTATTATCTCTGTTCTATTCTGTTTCAAATCAAATCTGCTGAAGTTTCAGTGTCTGTATGAACAGCTGTGTGTATAAGAACATGTCTGTTATGACTCTTGCAGCAGTTGCACTGTAATTCAGCTTCCTTCAGTTTAAATACAAATGATAGTTCTGCATATTATAATTCCTGTTTCTACCTCACAGTACTAAATTGGACTTTTAAATGCAATCTGAATGACACACAATCCTCACAAACACAGATTACTCATACAAACAGCAGTCATGAATCACCTTGTGTGTGAGGCTGATTACTGACACTGACGAGTGCAATAAACATGATGCAATATGTGTGTAATATATTGACTGATCGTGACGTAAGGTTCACTTTCATGGTTTCATTCTCACAACTACAGACAGCAGGATATTTAAAGCCCCACATCAACAAAACAACAGTCAGATAACAAAAAGATGCATGCAATCAAGACATTTACACTATAAACACACTGATTTACGCTGAACAAACCTGTGATCATTCCTTTCAGTTGTTAAATCTGATTTCAGAAGAATGACTGATCTGAGAACAGTTTGAGACATTGTTGAGATTTTCTTTGTAAACACATTTTCATTATTTATCTGTTTTTGTTATAGATATTTTATACTTTTGGTATTTATAGAGGGGTATATTATGTTGTGATTGAATGTGTATTTTAAAGCATTTTGGTTCAAATCATGTTGTTTTTAAATGTGCTCTATCAATAATAGAGTTGAGATCTAGATCCAAATTTTACAATCTCTCAGGAAATACAAAAATATGCCCCAAATATGACCATGCTCCTGTGGCAACTATATATTTTCATGTATAAACACCAAATTAATGTGAAAAAATAATATGTGTAATATAGTTTGGAAATTATTTAGTTTCTGTTTCGTTACATCATTGCATTCTTTTACTGTAATTTTAGATGTGCTATTAATTTAAATAAAATTGTACTTATCTATTTTAATACATTTAATTTAGTCACATGTATTAATCTATTATTTATTTATTTTAATCAAATTATTCATTTGAATCGCATTTATTTAAATCATTTTTATTTAATCAACTTTTAAATCAGTTATAATCAGGTTTCATTTATTTTAATCAAATGTTTTTGTTTATTTACATACATTTCTGTTTATCAAATTTTAAAGTTTTTAAGTTTTATTATTTATTTAAATCAAGTTTTATTTATTTTAATGAAATGTTTTTTGTTTATTCAGTTATTATTTACTTACATTTTATTTGTTTTAATCAAAATATTCATTTTAATCAAAATGTATTATTTATTTAAATCATTTTTATTTAATCAATTTTTAAATCAAAGTTATTAAAATCATGTTTTATTTAATCAAATGTTGTTTATTTACATAAAATTGTTTATGAATTTTCAATCAGATTTATTAATTTACTATTTATTTAAATCAATTTGTATTTATTTATTTTAATCAAATTGATTTAAATCCTGATTTATTTATTTAGTTTCTATTACGTAATATCATTGGATCTTTTGTGTACTTTTATATGTATTATTTATTTAAATCACATTTTATTTCAATCAAATGTTATTTATTTTGTATCAGTTAATTTGAATCAAATAAATATTACTTAAATACAATTTTATTTATATTAAATTTTAAATAAAATAAAATCATTTAAATTATTTATTTTAATCAAATGTCTTATTTATTTATTTTATTTTTACATAAAATTGAATTTATTTGTGTTAATCAATTTATTCATTTCAAATGTATTTATTTATGTAAATCAATTTTTATTTTAATCCAAATTTTATTTTTTATACCGTTTTTCTCTAAAGCACCTCCAGCACTCCCGTGCGGCCCCTGATGGCACCGGACCCCGGTTTGTAAACCCCTGCTCTAGAGGAGACACAACCGGGCGAAGCTTTCTTTTTTCAATCGCATTGCAGATAGCAGATAGATCTGTATGAAGATCTCATGTATGTTCATGCTGGAGGTTGATGTGAAGTTTAGATGTGATGCCTTCAGGTTAGTTTGTGTTCTTACTGTCAAACGTTCAATCGCTGAACGATATGAAACGTCTCTCAAGAGTCTGAAACTCAGCATTTAAGTGTGTGAGAGAGACAGAAAGCAGAAGTGACATATCTTCTCAGATCACACGTTTCCTCTCACAGTTACACAGCGGAAGACGCCACTTCCTCAAACAGACTCGCCACATTCTCCTCCGACTACACAACGCAGGTAAACACACGCTGTATGTCTGCGTCCATCTGTTCTCTTGAGCGACACTGAGCGCAGGACGTGGGATGGAGGCGTTCAGCTCCAAGGACATGGCCATGAAGGCCCAGAAGAAGATCCTCAGTCACATGGCCAGCAAGTCCATGGCTCAGATGTTCATCGACGACAACAGCAGTGAGGTTCTGGACGAGCTGTACCGCGTCTCCAAAGAGCACACGGGGAACCGCAACGAGGCCCAGAAGGTGGTGAAGAACATGATCAAGATCGCCGTGAAGGTGGGAGTTCTGTTCCGACATGACAAGTTCAGCGCGGATGAGCTGAGTCTGGCGCAGGACTTCAGGAAGAAGCTGCATCATGGAGCCATGACGGCCATCAGCTTCCAGGAGGTGCAACATTAACTTATTATTATTCATGTTTGCATGCTTATTAGTGAATTATGATTAATTAGTGCTCTTAAGTCAATCATCACTGGTACTACTACTGCTAGTGATGTGCTGAAACCTCTGAAAGTTCAGCGTGTGCTTAGCCCTGCAGCGTCTGTGCTGTCGTTTCACACCAGACAGGAAGTGACTGCTTAGAACACCCTAGCAACCACCCAGAACACTCACTCTAGCAACTCGTTAAAGCAGGATCGATTCTGATTGCCTGTCAGTTTTTATCGTTTTGATGGATGCTAATATAGTTACCGTTCTTGGTGTGAACGGTCTTAACTTAACGGATAAAAGCGTCTGCTAAATGCATGAATGTAATTGTAAAAAGTTTGGCTCACGTGTTATATCAGCAGTCTATCATTCATTCATAAACCAATAAAGCATCATAAAATGCAAAAAAAGAACTCAGATCTGTACTGGCACGCATCTGCGAAGCAACAAAATGGCCGTTTAAGCTGGTATTAAGACGCATTTTGGTCGATCAGATCACAAGTGGATGACGTTAAATACAGGTATAAATGGGGTGTAAAACATTTTGAGCTTGTCCACTTTCAACCACTTCCAGAGGTAGTCGAAAACGCATTCAACCAGAATGCTTTCGTAGTGTAAACGCTCATGCGTTCGAACAGCACAAAAGACCACCTACTCTCCGTCTACTGACCTAACGCGTAAACATTATGGGAAGCGTGCTAGCCAAACGGGATTTAATCTTTGTTGGCTGTTCACCATTCCTGATTTCTAACACACACTCACAGCGTTCGGCCATCTCACGGCTGACAGAGTAGAAACGAAAGCTGCTACCCTCCGTGTTTTTCCGTCGTCTGCGTGCATGTAAATTGCGTGAGCTTATTTTGTCTATTAGATCAAGAGATCTGGAAAAAAAACATACCATTACCCGACCATAGATCCTCCCCTCGAAGAAATCAGGACAGAAGTGGTCAAAAGTGGACAAAAGAGACAGATTAAAGGGTTAGTTCACCCAAAAATGAAATTTCTGTCATTAATCACTCCCCCTCATGTCGTTCCACACCCGTAAGACCTTTGTTCATCTTCAGAACACAAATTAAGATATTTTTGATGAAATCCAAGAGGTTTATGACTCGTCCATAGACAGCAACACTTTCAAGGTCCAGAAAGGTACTAAAGACATGGTTAAAACAGTCATGTGACTGCAGTGGTTCAACCTTAATGTTATGAAGAGACGAGAATACTTTCTGTGCGCAAAAACAAAACAAAAATAACCACTTTATTCAACAATCAAAGGTGACGCAGTAACACAGCGAAGGCTTCCGTGTTTACATCTGAATGCCGGCTCAGTATTGGCCGAAGCAGATCACGTGATCAGCACGCGTGTGATGCTGACGCAGGAGCCGGCCAATAATGAGTCGTCGTTCTGACGGAGAACCTGGAAGTGCTGGACGTAAACAACATACAACAATGACACAGAAGAGATCGATGAATAAAGTGGTTATTTTTGTTTTGTTTTTGCGCACAAAAAGTATTCTCGTCTCTTCATAACATTAAGGTTGAACCACTGCAGTCACATGACTGTTTTAACCATGTCTTTAGTACCTTTCTGGACCTTGAAAGTGTTGATCTTAACATATAATATATCTTAAGGTCTTAACGACATGAGGGTGAATAATTAATGAGAGAATTTTCAGTTTTGGGTGAACGAACCCTTTACAACACCAGGTGTAAACAGGAATGTCTCCCTCGTCCACTTGTGATCCGATCAAACAAAACGCATCTTAATACCAGGTGTAAACAGGGCTTATATTCACTTATATTCAAAAATTTTCATTTTTTAATCGATTGAAAACACTAGTAATTACATGAGTGTCCGTGTCTCTCTTCATCAGGTGGAGTTCACGTTCGATAAGAGCGTCATGATGGATCTGCTGACGGACTGTCGTGATTTACTGCTGAAGCTGGTGGAGAAGCACCTGACGCCCAAATCTCTGGATCGCATCAGGCACGTGTTTAACCATTACGCAGATCCGGAGCTCCTCACACACCTGTACGAGCCACAGGGGACGCTGAGCACCAACCTGAGCAAGATCTGCAGCGGCCTGAACCGCATGATCGAGGAGGGCAAACTCTGAACAGAGACTGAGAGATGGAGATTCACAGAGAGACTGAGACAGGGAAGAGCTGAAGTCCACAGAGACGCTGCAGTGAGACGCTCGTCTGATCCGGTGATTCTCACTAGAACACATGCTTCATCCCAGAATCAGAAGATTTAAAGGGAGAGTTCGCTCAAAAATGACTGACTTTCTTCTGTGGAACGCAAAACATTGGCTCCCAACTTTAGTCAAAACATCTTTTGTGTTCCACAGACGAAAGACAGGCCCCTTTAAGAAATATATATTTTAAAAAACAAATTTGGATTAAGATTTTGTTTCTGCAATTTCACATGATTTCCCTCCATCAGTCTTTACAGCTAAAACCAAACAGAACTTGAGCAACACCGGACTTTTGTACAGTTCTAAAATAACTCACTTCTGTTTCTCTTTTAATGTTTCACTGTACTTCCACCAAAAGCAACAGTATTGAAGGGATTGAAGTTTAATAATAAAATATTGTTTTATTTTATTTCAAATATTCCTTCAGGAGCCTCTTTTTGAAAACTTCTCAGCTCTGTGATCTTTATATGAAGATCTGGTCTGTTTCTCCTCATGTCTGTCATTTAAGTCCTGCTTCCAGGAGATGATCTTACCCTGGTTTAGATCTAGCCCTTCTATGAAGTCCACAAGACCTGACTGCTGTTTTCATTTTCAAAGAATGACAAAAAAGCAAGACCAGTGCACTTGTATAAACTGTGTTTGCAACCCATTTTCCTTCTGTATTTGTACAAAGAAAATATAAAACAGGGCTTAAAATAAATTCAGCTCTCAGTACAGTTTCCTGGTAAATTTAAGTCGATTTTCATGAACAGATTTCCGCATTTTCACTTCTTAAGTAAACTGTGTTCAAGTATCATGATTTTAGAACGTTTAAATATTTGTACTGGGAAACAAAGAAAATAAGAAGAATTTTTTGCAGTGCACATTTCGATTGCAAAATAAACTGAAAAATAGAAGTAAACACTATTTATTGCTATGCTTTTATTGCAATTTTTTTGACAAACACCTAGAAAAAATACAAAAGAAGAGCCAGTGCTGGTGATCATGTGAGTTACAGTCTTCAGATCAGAAACCGACAGATGAATCCTGTCCTCCATCGGCGGATCCGGCACAAACCAGTGATTCAGAGTTGTTCAGAATCACTCCGATAACGAAGCTTTGAATCGTTGAATACGATTCAGCTGAAGTCATGAGATTACAGACACTTTACTTTAGTCTCAAACGTCCTCAAACACAGTCGAACCGGAGTGATGTGCACTTGAACACGTTTCACAGTCATCTGCTCGTCTAGGTGGCGGCTACGGCCTGTTTGACGACGGCTTTCGGTCGCGCGCTCTTGTTCGCGGCTGCCGCCGGCGAATCACTGACGTCACTGTTTCCGCTGAAGCTTCCGGAAGCGTTGGGAAAACCGTGCGCCGCGATGTATTTCTGGTAAGCCTCTCGGATGATGCGGAAGGCTCGGGCGTTGGCGTACGGGATGTCGGTCACGGGGTCGCGATACAGCGCGGGTTTATGGGTAACGGGACACACCTCCTGAACGGGCTG
>CM074448.1:30249109-30286609 GCA_037101425.1 Elopichthys bambusa
AAATCACTGTCCACCTCATCCTCAGTGTCCGAGTGATCGCCTCTGTACTCGTCATCACCTGACTCCTGCTCAACACACACATCATGTGTTATTGTGTATTTATACCAGTCATACAAACTGATTTTCTTTTCATTCATATATATATATATATATATATATATATATGTGTGTGTGAAAAGAAGTCTTTCCAGTCTGGGAAACCCGGACATAATGTATTATGAAATGCATTAAATATTACATTATGTCAGGGTTTCCCAGACTGGGGTTTGTGACTTTAATGAAAGGATATTAAATCATATATATATATATATATATATATATATATATATATATATATATGCACAATATGTATACTGACGTCATTGAATCCTCCATATGTGGTCTTGTAAAACTCATCTTCCTCTTCAGCGTCCAGTAGTTTTGACATGCGGTTTCCCGCAGTGCTGCGCTGCTCTCTACTGTTCGCTAAACTCATTTCTACAATAATGATAAACTCTATAATACTGTTTAACTCTCAGTGTGAATATACGCTACAGCTGATGAAGGAAGACGCTTTACTTCTCCTCCTCGGATGTAAAGATGCGCACAAAGCGCTTCGCTATAAAGTCTGAAGAAAATAATATCAAATCACCGACAAAATCACGTTTATAAATGAAAATGTTACACGTCTAAACACACAGCGATGATAACCACAACACAATGGAAGCAGAGAAACCTCACTTCCGGTGTTCACGCGCACCAGCATTTGCAGCTCGATACTGACACCCTCTGGACTGGAGGACATAAACAAACACAAACACAGTCCGGATAGACACAAACGTCCATTTTAACGTAGTGTTAATAACTGATTATTTCAAACTTACTATTGGTTAACCTAAACGTGTATTAACGAATCCTAGTGTGGACTTTAGACTCGACACTTTACTCTGAGATCCTGCACGTGACATTTCATGAGTCACATTTACTGGCATTCCAAAGCCACGTGATTTTTCCCAGAGCAATGCATACAGTGTCCAGTAATGATGGGAAAAACAAAACAAAAAAAAACAAAAAAAATCCCACTTGATAGTGTCCTCATGCCCATTATTTATTTATTCATTTATTTTGAAAGTGCTTTTCATTTCTGAATCACATGTCAGAAAGCATGCAGTACTTTTTAACTGGCACAATCATAAATACATGTATGCAAATACTCATGTAAATTAAAAAGATATCAAATAATAACATTGATGTGAATAAATATCTGTGATGTTGTGTGTATGGGATGGTGCTGCACTGCCTAACATGTGCTGAACGGTCGAGTGGAGTGACAGCATTCTCACAAAAGACACTGTTTCCTCGTGTCATTCTGAGTATATTCTTTTAAGGAAGCCTGGCATATCCGTCTCCACACAAGAATGCATTCTTTGCATTCATAGGATTGAGAAACTGATGTTCTTTCTGGATTCTTCAAGTGCTTTCACTGTTGAGCAGAAGTTCAGGAATCCAAAATATGAACAAGCATGTCATCTTTGAGCTCCATAAGATGGCAGCAAACAAACATGCCTGTCAACATCAGTGAGCTTTCATTAGTCTCAATTCAAGCAGCACGTCTTTAGGAGAGTATTTGAAGTTTCATCAGTTTTGTTTAACAACATTTTTTTTTTTTTTTTTTTTTGCAGGTCAGTGTCAAAGTCCACATGAAAGTCTTTTCTTCCCTATTGTGCCGTACATCCCAGTGAAACGACTTCGCAAACAAGAACAAATGTAGGGCGGGGCTTGATTTTGTCCGTGGGGAATTGATTGGATGGTTGTGGCTTGCTATTGGTGGATCTCGTGTGAGTGACAGGTTGCCCCGCCCTCGTCATCAGAGAAGAGAAGCTGCAAGAGGGAGGAGAAGATATTCTGATTCAAGATTATGAGGAACATGAATTTATAACAATAATGATGTGCACCGATAAATCATTTATGATAAACAATAAACATTGGCCTGTTCCAACTCCAAATTTTGATTTCTTTGACTCTAACATGTATTGCTAGGACTCATGTTTTGTGCTATTGTCTTCTGTGTAGCTCAACACCCATAGAAACTGACACATGATTCGGTTATAAAGGTGTTCGAGCAGCATTCTGACCTGTGTCTGACTCAGGAGTCGAAGGGGAGAGGCATTTAAATGCAAATTAGTTTAGGATAATTTCAGATCGAACAGATTCAAACAGAGATCATTTATGTTGAAGAAACATTCATATTTGTTGTTTTAATGTGTTAAAGGGTTGAACTTCATCTCAAAAGCAGTTGTGAAACAGGTACATGACGGGATCTTTGGTCGAGGTCTGAACTCTCTTTCATGTTGGAGATCATTGTTATAATACATGCATTTAGATGAAACTGATTGATTCAAAGATGTGCATCTTATCACACACACGCACACACACACCCTCAACTGTCTCAGTTGCACAAAGACTCAAACACGCCTCAGTCACGTAACAAAACCAACATACCAACAGACATATTTTCTAGGTCGCTCTGAATAAAAGTGTCTTATATTTGATGTGAAATGCAAATTCATTTACAGCGCCTCTAATGCAAATCAGCAGACACTCTAATCAAATGACCTATGACCCGTCGGTGAAGGTTTATCACTGACTAATGACTGTGTAATATTAAAACAACTGGAGAAGATCATTTAACTCTTTCCCTGCCAGCGATTTTTAAAAGAGTTGTCAGTCAGCACCAGCATTTTTGATCATTTTCATAAACTTGAATATTTTGTTGTATGAATATCTGAACATGCGATATATCATATCATATATGTGATATGATCAGAGTGATATCATATATCATATATATATATATGCGAAAGAACAGATCCTCTGCTTTTAAACAAACAAAGACATTTTATTCTAGCTTCATGCATTCTTTTTTTACCAACATTTGCATGTGGGTAAGTTTCATTAAAAAAAATCTGATAAAAATTGTGTTTTTGCCAAAAACTTCGTCCGGATGGGATTCAGAGCGACGATCAGAGCAGTAAAACGAGTCCATCAGCACCTCCAAAGCTTCACAGTCGTTTCCTCTTCATGGGTTCAGCATTTGATTCAGTATCGTTAGGCAGTTTTGATTAGTTAAATGTTTGATGGTCGTGTTAATAATTGACATGTGCGTCAGCAATGTGCTTCTGTCGCTTGTTTCTGCTTCTTCTTCGCCTGTGTTTTGATCCAGAAATTCTGTACTCCTTCAGAAGATGCGTAACAGCGCCCCCTAAGATATACCAGTGAAAACATGGAAAGCCGGAAAATTCCATCAATGGTGTGAAAAGAGTTAAAAAGCAAAAACAAATGCTGCCTTTAATTAACAATCAGTTCGAAGTAGTTTTTGAAACTGCATTAGCACAATGCTAGCATGATTTAGCATGTTTTAACGTACTTCTAGCACGATTTAGCTGATGTTTATAACACGAATTAGCATGTTGCTAGTTTCTTTCTAGCACAGATTATCAAATTGCTAGCATGTTTTAGTGTTGCTCACACGATTGCTTGCACGTTTTTTTATTTTATATAGCACAAAATGTATCGCTAACACGTTTCTATCATGAATTAGCATGCTGCTAGCCTGTTTCTAGCATGAATTAGCACAGTGAGGATCTGCCAGACTCAAGAGACGAGAATAGGCGTAAATCAGTTACAGGTCATTTAGTGCAGGAACAGGCTAAACAGGCAAGAAAACTGGAAGTAGAAGAGTTCCATATAACATGCAGATAAGTGACTTAGAATGTCTTATCTCTCTAGGGCGCAAAGAGCATGAACACACACACACACACACACAGAGTAAAACCCGATAAGTTCAGACTACTCAAAATGTTTGTAGACACCGATTATCTCAAAAAAAGCAACTCAACATTTTTAAGTAATCAATAATTATGAATAAAGTGAACATTTTAAGTCAAAATATCATGTCACCTCTGGCTTTTTTAGTCGGGGACACTTGATATTCAACAATATTACTGATCGGCCTGTATTGACACCATTGTATGAGAACTGGACTGAGCTGGACGATGACAACACTGTTTTCTCCAGAGCTGCTGTATAGATGAATTAGCTAAGTTAATGATTTTTACAATGGAAATAAACTTACTTAAGTTGGACAATGACACTATTTTCTTCTACAGCTGCTGTGCAGCCAACGTTATTTTCCAGTAAAGCTGCTTTGACACAATCTGTATTGTATAAAGCGCTATATAAATAAAGGGTGACTTGACAATGATACTAAAATAACACTGATCCACGTCACGCTGCGTACAACGATTGTTATTGCTATAGGAACATAATTCAAATGTTCCATGAGTGAAACACCGTTGATGTGTTATGAAACATCTGGGTCAGCATGATCAGTTCATAATGTCCCTCTGTTACCATGGCAGCAGTTTGTGTTTATGGGGTGTGAGTCATGATGGGTGTGGGACTGTCACAGAATCAGCTTTATTAAAGATATCAAAACCTGGCTCTGAAATAATGTCTGTGAATTTAAAAAAAGATCAAAGCTGTATGTTCGGGTGGGATCGAGTACGGCTGAGCGTAAAGAGTAATGATACGTATGGAAAGTCCCGAAAACATCAAATTTAAGACCTGGGCTAGTTCGAGTTATGGTTAAATATGAAAATACTCGGGTGTGTAGGTGCTTTTTCTCTTCCTGTTGGCATCCTGCCGAATCCTCTCAAGGGAGAAAGACTGATGTATTTGAATTACATATAAAATTTCCATGCATTTGAATCACACAGTTTTAACATAAACAAACTAATAAACTTCATGTAATGAATATTTCAGACGTTCATAAATGTACTGATAAACTGAATGTGTTTTAAATACACAATAACAGGTTTATATATTTATCATCAATAAATCTCATACATTTTAACTAATTAAATATTGCTTGCTCCACAGCTGTTTTAACCACGTTCATGAATGTTATGAAAATGTTATTTCTGAATGTTCTCTGAAAGAATCCAGTTTTGTCTTGGTTATATGTACATTAAGGGAACATTCCATTTTATCATTCTTCAAACATTACGGGAATGTTACTTTTGAATGTTCTGAAACAAGTAGTAACATTTAAAAAATGTTAGACAAACATCCAACTAAAATGTTTCAGTAAAAACGCTCCCATGAATTATGTATAAATAATGTTTGTGTTTTCGAGAACATTATTAAAGACCAGATAGCTTTGAACAAATGTTCTATTAACGTTACTGGGAGAACGTTTGTTCATAACTTTGAGAGAAAATCAGGCCTAGAGGCAGCATATAGAAAGAAAAGAAAATAGGGCCAATAACAGAACCCTGAGGAACCCCACAGGAAATAGGCGCTGTAGATGAAATAAAGTCAACAAACTTCCCTGAAAATGATCTGTTCGCAAGATAAGAATTGAACCACTTTAAAATCGTCCCATGGATCCCAACCATATGAGAGAAATGCTTTATGAGAATCACTGTTGTACCAAATGCTGCACTCAAGTCCAATAAAATCAGGGCTGCTGAATTACATGAATCTCCGATAATACGAAGATCACTGTGAACCACCCTAAAACCCCAATGAAATTGATCTAGGACTTCATTCTTTCCTTAAAAAAAAAGCTGACAGTACACAAACTGTGTTTCTAACAAACTTTTGGCATGTCTGGATGAGGTTGACAGCTGGAAGGCTCGCAATTTGGTTAAGTTAACTTTTCGCCAAACATTTAGGTCTGTAAAGGGTTAGTTCACCCAAAAATTAAAATTCCCTCATGTCGTTCCACACCCGTAAGACCTTCGTTCATCTTCAGAACACAAATTAAGATATTTTTGATGAAATCCGAGAGGTTTATGACTCATCCAGCAATATAATCAACACTTTCAAGGTCCAGAAAGGTGCTTAAGACATGGTTAAAACAGTCATGTGACTGCAGTGGTTCAACCTTAATGTTATGAAGAGACGAGAATACTTTTTGTGTGCAAAAACAAAACAAAAATAACCACTTTATATCTCTTCTGTGTCATTCTCATACGTTGTTTGCGTCCAGCGCTTCCAGGTCAGAACGCAGACTCATTATTGGCCGGCTCCTTAATTTGTGTTCTGAAGATGAACGAAGGTCTTATGGGTGTGGAACGACATGAGGTTTTTTTTAATTTTTGGGTGAACTAACCCTTTAAAGAGGATCAGGTCTTTGCTGTTGTGAGTCGAGGCTTTGGAAGACCAACGTCAGAGAGGTCACACACATTCAAAGCTGGTGTTCTTGTCATTATATGCTATATGTTGATCTTGTTCTATGATTTGTTTGTTGATTGTACAGCACTTTGGTCTGCATGTGCTTTATAAATAAAATGAATGTTTATGTTAAAACTGTGTAATCTAAATGGATACGCAATTTAAAAACTTAAATCTTACTTTTAAGCATCGACACAATTAACATAACTAAAATTGATTTCTGACATGATTTCTGATATGTCGATTCATTGTCAGAGGAGAACGGGCTCTGGTTCCTCTCGGGGCTTTTCCTTTCGTGTCTTTCTGGCCGTCTGACGCTCATGTGAATGTGGGTCATCAGGTCACGCTCCTGATTTCACTTCCTGTGTCTCATCACTGGCATTTTAGGTTGTTTTGTTTTTTTTAAAGTATTTTTATTTTTCATGCAAATTTTTTTTTGTCATTTAGTTACATTCATTTTTTATTTTTTTTTATTTCAGTTTTAGTTTTTATTTATTTCCAGTTAAAAATGTAAGTGCTTCAACTTATATATCCAAGGCAATATTTATCATTTTTATTTAGTTCAAGTTTTTTTTTCAACTATTTATATTTTGTTTTATTTCAACTTTATTAACAGAAATGTTTTGTTTTGTTTCAATGGAAACACGTCAATTTCTCAGAAACTCCCAAAGTTTTAAGGGGCTTTTATTGCCATAAATGCTTGGATAACTCCTTTGATTAAAAATAATGGCCAGTGCAGTGGCTGCGATATACTTAAGCCTACTAACATCCGTCGCCATGATTTTTGGAATGACTTATCGCAAGACGAAAAAATTAAGTTTTAATTGCATAACATCAGATACAAGAGAAACGCCGTCAATCGTTTTTTATCGACTTTTGGAAAATATCGCAAAAGCTTTGCGCAAATCTGTAATGGAAACGCGGCTACTGGGACAGTGCGACTGTCGTTCTTCTGTGCAACACAACAGAAGATTTTCTGAAGAACATTGAGTTTCACTGGATGAACCAAAAGACATTTTTTGTGTTCGTGAGTCGATGACAGAATGATTTTTGGGTGCACTAAACTCTTTAACTGCAAAACACACTCTCACACACAACATAAATGTCATCAGATGTTTGTGAATCAGCCTGGGATGATGTGGCATAAGGAACGGTTAAACAGGTAAACTGACACGTCGAGTGTAAAATAAACCGTAAGGTCACTGCAGGCTGGTGCGCCATTCACAAGATGACTTTTAAACAGAATTCAGTTCCTGAATTTGCAATTAGGGAAGTATAAAAGGAAGAAAAATACATTGATCATATAATAACCCCCAAGTGTCATCATTAACAAGAAAAAGAAAATGCTGAATGTTTTGCCTCATTTGAACATTATTGACATCAGAATCTGCATTAAACTCAATATTAACTGTTTTTATCATTCATCTTCTGATTCAGGCAGCAGAACTCTCTCACTTCCAATCATTTATTCACTTTTGGAAAGATCTTTTACAATAAAGTTCTCACACACTCTAACTCACACACACACACACACACACTCGACCTTTGTCAGCTGACTTCTGGGAAACTGTTTTGTTTTTGCCATTTAAAGTTAGTGTTGCTAGGGGAAGGCAGAACAGTCACAGCCAATCAGAGAGCAGCAGGAAGTGACGGCGTCTGTGCGATCTGTCGCTCAGACGTTTAACAGCAGCTTTGGAAACTTCACATTCATTACCCATGATTCCCAATGTGCCTGTGCAGAGAAGCCGGAGTTCTCTTAGTGGCTGAAACTGGTTAAAATTCCAAACATTGAAGTTACTGTGGTTAACAATGGGTGTAAAGTCTGACTGCATGAGCGAGAAGAGACAGGACGGGCAGGAAACTTTCAAGTGTTTGTTTTATTGCACTTCGTCTGTAAAGGCGGAGAGTTTGACTCAGAAATCTCCACTTCAGCAGTTTTATTCATATCTATATTCTGAATCATTCACCTGATTTATGCAACATCTTGCTCCTTAAACATGTGGACTGTTGACTGCTGATTTATGGAGTGACAAACAAAATCCAAAATCTCCTCTGGCAAAAACCCTTCGCTCTAAATGTCAACAAAATCAAAATCCAGTGTTCTGGAAATGTATGCAAATTAGTGCATATTAAATTATATAATGCCTCGTTTGCATATTAAACTTACAAAATGATTGTCTTAGTGTAATCAGCTATAAGAGAATAATGGTGATTTCTGTTATTTCACCTCTGATGTTTTAAGTAGAACTTTTGTGAAATGTAAATGACTTTAGTTTCAGCACTAAAAACATCCTTACATCTGGGTGTTTCCCAGCGGATACAGTTATTGACAGATAAAACTAAACAAACAACTTGAGCAAAGAAAGAAACGCTAGAGCAAACAGGTTATATAAGCCGTGCTGTGGGGGGAAGGGCAGCGTTCATGGATGAGCTACTTCCTGTTTTCATCTGTTTGATCTGAAGCTCAGCCGCAGAAACCGACAGAAAGAGAAAGAGAGAGACCGATGCAGTTATTCTGTATATGATGTTTGTGCTGCTGTCCGTACTCGAGGAAATGCTTTGAGTCTATCTGGTCACACACACAGTTTTCTCAGAAATGTTTGGTGTGTTGATGGTGTCAGAGATCTGCAGTGAAATACACGCTGATGGAGCGGATGAGCTGCGAGTGTGTGTTTCTCACCCAGAAGATCTTGCTTTTTCAAGCATCAGTCAATACTGAAGCCGCTCTTCCAAAACTCTCACACCAACATGAATCTCACTCTGACCAGCAAAACACCTCATAAATGTCTCAAAAGCTCATCTTTACATATAGTAACTTACTTGCAAAAAAATAGATCTGAAATAAATGATTTGTTTGAAATGAAAAACAAAACAAATTCCTGATGCAGTAATTACGAACACAAACAAAAATCAGCAGCATGCATAATATAATCCTGTATGTCGGCATTGTGTGGATTCTGTCATGTTGGTTTCCTCCTCAATCCAAACACATACAGGACAGGTGAACTGGAAAATTAAAGTTTGCCTGTGTGTGTCATACCTGTAATGGACCATCGTCTGTCCGGGGTATTTCAGTATTTGAGACACTGGGAACTCCTGCACAGGCTTTGGAAAATGGATGGATGGATGGATGTTAGCAATTAAAAAAAATACATTTATGAGGAGTAGATGAGATTTTCTTTCCTACAGATTGCATCATATTTTGCAGCTCTTTATAAATTGTGAGTGTGTTGTGCAGAGCTGCTGTTGTGTGTGTGTTGATTCTGGTGCAGCACAAACCGCACACAGCAAAAGTGTGACATTTATCATCTCAGTCGTGTGTGTGTGTGTGTGTGTGGTTTCCGTCATCTGGTTCAGTGTGCAAGTCAGCAAATATAGAACGCTCATACACACATTTAGTTTGATGTGCTGCTTTCTGCATCTCTCCTTGACAGCAGATGATGAGATAAACACACACGCACACACAACTAAAACTACACAAACATCCCAGCTAACAGGGAACGTTCCCATAACGTTTCTTAAAGGTTAAGTAAATGTTGGGACAAAACATATCATTAATGTCTGACACGCTCATGTTGAGAAGAAAACATTCTCAGAATGTCCTTATGATTATTAATATATTTGCTGAATGTTTTTGTAATACGAGGAAGAACTCCAATTCCAAGCTCCGAGTCCTCGATCCCATTGGACAGCACGCCAGATACACACATTTGCAAGTGTGAACTTGTGAGAACAACTGCTACAGATAATCAAACATTATTTATGTATTAAAGATTTATTTTTTGGCATTTTATCATAGATTTAAATCTGGAAATCAAAATATTTATTGCATTTATGAAGAAAAGGCTCTGTCACTATTGCCTCAATAGTGTTCAGTGTCTTTGGGTGGATTGGCGGCAACGGCCATTTTAGGACTGTTTGTGATTTGGTCTTAGTGACTCAGGAGTCCTCATGACTACGAACACTTCACAGACTTAGGAGTGAGTTTAGTACTAAAATGCTTTAATACTCTTAGAGCAAAAACTCAGGACTGACACGCCCATTCAGTGCTGCTAATTCAGTGATTTCCCCGCCCCTTTTGACACTTTTTTCAAACGTTTAGAGACAAATCTAGCAACTTCTTAGACAAAATCTTTGATTCTTATTTTGCCCACTGATCTCTATTCATATACATCAATGATTTTGCCATTATGTCATCTAGTGACATTTAACTACCAGTTTTAGTTGGCAACACTGCACCCATTACTTATATAAGAGTTTCTCCTAAATCGCCAAGTTAGGAGCTACTTTTAGCCTTAAGATGTTTTGAGAAAACAGCTCCTGATCTTAAATAAAGTTCTCAGAACATTAGCACAAAACCTGTATACATTTATGAAGTGTTTTCGTTACTTTTGAATGCAACTTTCACGTGATGTTTGTATAACCAAGAAAAGTTTTTTTTTTTTTTTTTAATTTGGATGTTTTGAACATTACATGACAATGGAAACGTAAGCAAAATGTTCTTAGAATAGACTTTTGTCAGCCGGGAAACATTTAGACACACTCATCTCAGATCCCAAGATGTTTTTGGACACTAAAGTCGGTGTTAAAACTGAATCTCCTTCATCGGATCAAGTCTTCTCTTCACACACATTCAGTAATATTATTGATTTGACATATTTGCATTGATTCTGTTATTTCCTTTATCACTGTGAAGCTGCTTATAAAGCACTATAGAAATAAAGCCAACTTGACTTCATGTTCAGCACTATATTTATCATCATTACTATGGCTGGACAATAAATGACAGGATTTGGTTAGAATTTGATTCATTCCCTGTAAAGTTCTTTCACTTTCAGTTGGCAGAGGCTATGAAACACCTCGCTTCTCTTTACCTAAAGGTCAGGCTCAGTAGAAGCTGGCTCATCTTTCCCCACGATCAGAAGCCCGAGGCCTTTTTAAATGGAGCTGTAGAACACGTTTGTAGGGAAGCAAATATGTATAATTTATTCACACACTTACAAATGAGAAACAGTCACATGTAAATCAAATGATGCAGACGCTAAAATTTCCTCCCAGTCTTGTTTTATTATAAAAATAAATCTGAAAGAGCTAAAATTCGGGCTATTTCAGTTATCCGAAGAGCACAATCGTGTGGCGTAAGCACGTGTCTGCTCAATGCAGTCCAGCAGGAGTTGAGCTCCAATTGATACACTAACACGCGTGAGCATCCGCCGGGATGGGTCAACTATTGCCTGTGTGACCCATCTGGTTTCACCGCATCAGGAAGGCCAGACCGGCTCCGATCCCTGCACATCCCACAACCGCCATGAGAGTGTTACGAATGACAGACTCTATGTCCTCCACGCGGAAGAACTCCACGAACCCTTGCTGCAGAGACACAGAAACACATTTAATGTGATATCTCACAGAGACAGCTCAGTTTCACTACTGCTGAATGAACTCAAAGCGTCACATGTGCCACGCTGAATTATGCAGGGAAGGAAACACAAGCTGTTCCCATTTAAAGATTTTCCTTTCAGTCCAGCAGCTCGACTCACCCAGCCGTTGTTGTGCAGGAGCCAGTTGTGCTGCTCTGAGATCAGATAGGAGGAGATCTGGTCCGCCACTGCCTCGATGCACTGCTCCCGCTGCACCTCCTTCAGCCGCGAGCAAACCACAGCTCCGAACGCCACCAGACTCGTGATCCTGCCCCAGTTAGTGCTGCCGTCTTTGAACATGGTCTTTGCTATGCAGCTGATGAAGTCCATCGTGTCTGGCTGAGTCTCCGGATGCAGACGCTGCAACATCCCTGGGAAAAAAAACAACAAAAAAAACCCCAGTGTGAACAACTGAACTCAGATCAGATCATATGAACTTGGGAGTTTTGGGAAACTCTAGTGTAAAGTAATGTTTATTGCACTTTATGATGTTGATATGATACACAAGCCCAAAGTAATCAGAAGAGATTACCTATAATTGAATATTACATTCCTAACTAATGTGTAATCAGTAACTACAACTACATAAATGTTTGATTCTGTTGGGATTACAAAGACGCACAAGTTGATGAGGCCAATATGATATTTAATTCCGCCTGCCCCGCCTCCTTTTGATTGACAGCACATAATCGGCTCGGACCATTGGCTGTATCAACAAAGTGCCTAGTTCAGAGAATACAGCACTCATATGCTGCACATTTCTAAAGTGAGGTGTTAAAATCGATCACTTGGCAAATTTGAAGTGTTTTCGCAAGCCAACCCGTTTTGACGTAATTGACACCACCCGCCTCCTCTCACACACACACACACACACACACACACACCACACAGTGTTGAAAGCAGCTGATAAGCGGAACTAGTTTCGTTCTGACGAATTTTGCGGTTTGACCAGATAAAAAAAAAAACCCTACCGAGAATCCCCACCAACTACCGAGAAACAAAAATGTTTCTTTTGCTTATGTAACCAAAAAAAAACAAAAAACAGAAATACTACAAATGAGTATGTAACCACACTGAACAAAATTACGGCTTATAATTAGCGTAACCGTGACATCACATGACCTGTTTACCCTGAGATCAGACGCGCATAACTGGTTTTTAGATCTCTTAAAGCAAATTTTTTAGGAAACCTTTTAATAATATATTGCATCCTTTTTATATTATTATTTGATACCTTAATTTATTTTATACTATTAAAAGTAAATATTTTTAAAAGTCAAAAAGGGAGCGCGCATGCGCGCGTTTTACCTTTGTATGCGATCTGGTGCTTTTCGAGAATATCTCCAACGACTCGCCTCATTGTCGGTAACGCGTGGTTATGGTTCTGCTCCGGCGAACCCATTCCTGTGTGTGCGCGATAAAAATCCAACAGAAGCTGTCGAGTATCACGGTCCAGTTCGACAGAACCGAGCTCCTGCGCGTCTGGAGTGGTCGGTACAGAGCCGTCCGCCGCCGACACGTAGCGCCCGTCTAGTTGTAGTCTTTTCAGCCCGTTTGTTCCGGGTCTTAACGGCTTTAGAGCGGCATCCATTTCGTCCGCGCACCCGTCCAGCTCGTCCTCTGTTCGCGTTTTCAGTGCGGGCCCGGGCACGAGTGTGTGCGCGCCCTGCGCGAAGAAACTCACCGCGGCCGTCCGCCTAATTCCCAAACTAAGAGTCATATCCGCTTATAAACAGTAACTACACGAAATAAAGTGATAGATAAAACTTAAATACGACCTGAACGATTAAGATTAAAGCTTAGATTTGTTTCAAATGGTGAAGGTTAAAGCGCAGACGGTGATAATGTTCGTGTGGTCGACACTCTTGTGTGAGTGAAGCGGAAGTAGGAGGAACTTAGACGGTTTTTATAATATTGAGCCGTGACGTGATAAAGTCCATGAAGTTAGAAGCAACAAAGACACCAGAACTACTGCGTGATAGGCAGAGCTTAACCCCATCTCCACCAATTAAACAGGCTAAGCCCCATAGACGTGGAGCTGACGTCATTTTGCACTTGAAACTTCTCTAACCCTGAGAACCATATATGGTCTTCCTTAGGTTTCTAGGACTCCCTTGGACATTCGTTGTATGTTCTTTCTGAATTATTTTGATATAGCTGAATGATCTTTTTTCACATAAAGGTCATAAATGTCCTCTTTGAGTCAAATACAGGCTTAATCAGTCAAATAAAGGGAGGACACTGAGTTGTGATTAGTCAATATGAAAGCCTGACACACCATGATGAACCTTGACCCTCTGACTCACTGTCAGTCACCTTCACATCCGCTTACACTCAACAGAACAGTATATTACACACATTTTCTATGCATTGCATTTGTGCTTTTTATATTATTTACGCTTATCTCAGCTATTAGTCATAAAATTAGTCACTATTAAACATGAAATAGTTCAATTAAATATTTCAGCTTAAATTCATACAGCTGATTTAGAAAATAACGTTGTAGCTTATGTATTTTAAAGGATTAGTTCACTTCAGAATTAACATTTCCTGATCATTTCCTCACCTCCATGTCATCCAAGATAATCTTTCTTTCTTCAGTGGAAAAGAAATTAAGGAAAACATTCCAGGATGTTTCTCCATATAGTGGACTTCACTGGGGTTCAACGGGTCCAAATGTCAGTTTCAGTGCAGCTTCACGATCCCAGACGAGGAATAAGAGTCTTATCTAGAGAAATGATCAGTCATTTTCTTAAAAAAAAACAAAAAACAAATATATATGCTTTCTACTTGCGGAAAAAAGTAGGCTATTTTATGACTTAACTATAAAGGTAAGGCATACAGCGAGATCTTAAAGATATGTTCCGGTGATGTTTAAAATATTTTAAGTAAACAAAGATAACATGGTGGATACTGGCTCTTTAAATATTTATTGTTCATAGTGTTGTGCACCTCAGACTCTGTCAAATGAAATTGCCTTCTATTCATATGACATTAGTAAGCAGGTTTGAATCATGTAAGCAAAGGAGGACTCAAAGTCTAACTTAATGTAAAATTTTATTTTTTTAATACTACCATAAAATTCTTCCCATCAATATTTTACACACTATTCATAAAGAAAATGAATTTAGGAGCTTTTTTTGCATTGTGAAATTATTTTCATGAAATTAAATTTTTGATTCCCTCTCGTTCTGATATAATAATAGATATAAAAAGTAGTCTCTAATGTATATAAATGTTGTCTTTTTGATGTTCTTTGTTTGGCTAAATGGTAGTATTTATTTAACCGCCTTTACTTTTTTGCAGATTTAAACAAAAACATGCATTACAGCAATTTTTCATGTCAATGACAGTCAGGGAGGAATATGTATAATCGTCATGAAAATAATGCCACGATGCAAATACATATTTTTTTTAATAAGTTGTTTTCTTTATGGAAAATATAATACCGTATTATTTTACCAAGGAATGTTTTTGCGAGATTCATTCTTTAAACATAAAATACAAATAAAAAGGAGGATCTTCAGAATACAGGAGGACGGAGCTGTAAAGAAATACACATGAAGAAAGAGAGACAGATATTATTTTAAAACGCCTCAGTCGAGTGTTTAAGCAGCTATAAAAGCTGGAGTGTGTGTTATTCTCACTCCTTCAGCGCCGAACATCTGATTTGGGTCTTTCAGCTCACAAACTTGGGTGTGTGTGTGTGTGTGTGTGTGTGTGAGTAATCTGGGAATCCAACAATGAAGCGCAAAATGATCACAATCTTTACGTAACAGTACGAGTAACTACTGTTTGTGACTGATGTTGCCTTGACAAAGCCTTGTTTGAAATATCTTAAAAGGACATTCCTAGCATTGTAAGAATGCTTCTCACATAATTTGTCAGATCAGTTTGAAAAGATACAGCATAGTGAGTCAGAAGTCTGAAGGTCCGCGCCTAGTTTGGTGGTTGTAGAAAACTCAATTTAGTCTCAGAAGAAGCAGCTTAAATGGTAGATCAGTATGTTGAGTCTGTCAAACCAACATAATTATACATCACAGTAACAGTATAGCATCATCCAGAGAAATAAACACTTTACTTGTTCAGTCTAAAAACAGTCAAACTACTTCAACAAAACAGATACTGAGCCACTCCTGAATTACATACAGTAATAATGAAGATGTTTAATGTTTCTCAAAGAGTCTCTTCAGAGTTGTGCTGCCGATTTCTGTGCAAACTGATACATTTTGTTTTTCAGGATTCTTTGATGAATAGAAAGTTCAAAAGAACAGCATTTATTTGAAATAGAATCTTTTGGAACATTATAAATGTCTTTACACTCAGTTTAATGCATCCTTGATGAATAAAAGTAATCATTTCTTTTAAAGATCTTAAACTTCTAAGCAGTCGTGTATCAGGAAAATATGCTGAATCAGCATATAAAGTCATCGTATTAGAATGATTTCTGAAGGATCATGTGACACCGAAGACTGGAGTAATGATGCTGAAAATTCACGTAGAAAACAGCGGTTTTAAACTGTAATAATATTTCACAATTTGTACTGTATTTATGATCAAATAAACACAGCCTTGGTGAGCAGAAGAGACTCTCATAAAAACATTTTGGCCAGTAATGGTGACGTTGCTCAGCAGTCTCACGTCACGGCTGGTCTGGACTGGTTTGTGAGGCGCCCTGCTTGTTTCGTCACATTTCGTCAGCTCTCTCACTAGTGTATCTGCCATTAGATCCGATCTGACCTGCAGCTTCAGTGTCCGGATCTTCTCTAGAGGTTTAGTTCCCCTCATTTAAACCCACAACTACCCCGAGAATAAACACTACGACTCGTTTCTGTGTGTGTTTGAGAGTTTCCATGAGTGTGTGTGTGTGTTTATCCGGCCAGTTTGCTGGCGAGTGCGCTGGGTTTCCTCTGAGGAAGATCCTGCGGTGTGGGAATATGGTCTCCGGTCACCAGCTTCTCTTCAGGTCCGGCCGCCAACACATGTTTGCTCTTCATCTTGGCTTTTGCCATGTTATAATCGCCTGAGTCAAAGTACTTTTGCTAAAAGAGAAGATATTTACCTGCATCATTCACCCAGATGACAAAAATATGCTCTAAGAACGTTTTGCTAACGTTCCCATTAAGTTATGGAAACGTTATTTTTGTGCTAACGTTATTAAAGACCAGATAGCTCTGAACGAACGTTTGTACATAACGTTGAGTGAACGTTCTCGGTTCGCTGTACAGACGCTCTACTCACTCCTTTCTGTAGTCTCTTCATCAGAAAGTCAGAACCGCCTGGTTTTTGTCCCAGATTTGGATATTTTTTCTTCAGTTTGGCCTCTTCAGACAGGACTGGGTTACAGATCTTTACTGAAGAATCCTGCAAATACACAGTTATTATATTACTATCGTTTTAAAATCATGTTACTGTGAAGTTGATAAAGCGCTGTATTAATAAACGTGACTATTTTGATTAATTTATGTTGCATTGTCGAAACACAGCAAAGATTGTCATGTTATCAGATAATAGTTAATAAAAAGTGTAAGACTCTCTTTTTGAAGAAATGCCTGTTTCTGTATCATGTGACAAGATGAGGCGCTGAAATCTGATCTCAGATCAGCCGTTAGAGCCACACGGGTCACATGATCTGAACACTCATAAAAAGACGCTCCAACACCTGACTTGAATGAACCTAAAAAATCTGCCTGTAAATGTTAGAAAGTCATGCAAATATTTCCATTTTGCTGCTAAACTTCACAGTGAACGAGCGCCAAACAGACGGAACGCAATAATTCTGACTAAAATATACATTTTGCTAAAATATTTGATGTTAAATGTACAATTTTAAACCTACAAGTAAGTGTATTTTTATGATAGCGGTAACTGTAAATGGACTATTGTAATGGGGTAAATACCACAGGACACAGGTCACTAACCGGGTCCGGACCTCATACGGCAAGTTACACATGAAAAGGCGGTAGAAAGAAAAAGAAAGATAGAGATACATGTAGAAAACAATGGGAGAGAAATAGACGACTGAGACGGAGAAAAGAAAGAGATACAGACAAGAGCGCCGGGGAAAGTTGAGAAAAATACGGAGAAAGGGAGAGAAAAATAAAGAACAAATGGCACTCTCTAAAAGAGAAAAGTGGACAGCGAAAATAGAGCCTTTAATCCAGAATGGACTCATTTCTGTTCATACTTCCCACATACGAGACACCAGTGTGTCTCAGATGTTCAGAAACCGTGGCACTTGTTAAAAGTGCCAATGTGAAACGCCATTATGAGACAAAACAAAGGTTTTGAACAAACATACCCACTCAAATGGCGCACTTTTGGTCCGTCAGGAGGGACGTAGCATCTTTTTTTATCAGAAGGCAACACAGTTTTCACTCTTTTTAGAAAATGAGAAACAGATGAATAATGTGGGCTTTTTGGTTAAGATCACTTCACATCTGAATGAACTGAATTAGAGGCTACAGGACAAGGACAATTCAGTTTGTGAACTGATGACCGCTGTCCGCTCCAGCAACCGTTTTGACAGCTTCAGCTTTGGACAGCAGCTCACCATGTTCAATCAGAACCCCATCACAGATGTCAGGGGGTTCTCAAAGTTAAACGGGTAATCGCTGGGTCTCTCCAGACGCAGATGTGGCCCTGAAAGAGCACTTTCCCACTTCCCAGGTCTGAGAAAAGTAGCCCTATACATCTTGACCATGTTTGGCTGCGAGGCAGCTTTCTCTACAATGGCAAAACTACATATCGCTCCAGGCTCACCATTGAGTGTGCGAGAATGGCCCTGACTCAGGTTTAAAATCCTGGCAAGCCAAGCTAGAGCTCAGTGAGCAAAAAGTGGGGGAGTGGGATATAAGAGGGAAAGAAACTGTATTAAGATGTGTTGAGATTTATTATCTGGAAAATTGGTTGAGAAGATTTCCTTATTTTTTCTGAAGTTAAGCACTTTATTTGAACACAATTTTCACATTTTACATCTTATTTTGAAACGTAGCCCTACTTTTATTTATTTAACGAGAGAACGTTATACATATCTACAGTCATACATATGTTACGTGACAATAAATATTGCCAAAAAGTTTTTGAATTGTACTGAATTCATTTCATTTGACAGTCAGGTATTGATTACATGCAGATGTTGACACAACTACTAGGCTACTTAAATATATATATCACACGAACAAGTTTGATATTATGATATTGATATTAACAAGACATTATGATCTTCCGGACCTTTGCTTCAAGATATTTTCTCTAACTGGACCTCTTTAAATTTTAGTTGAATACCCCTGCTGTAGGCCATTACTGAGTTTAGATTCGTCTGTGCTTTTATTATTTATTTTAATTTTGTGATTTTAACTTTTTTTTTTTTTTTTAATATATTGTAATGTTCTAATATTCTTCTAATAACCATAAAAGGTACAACAGCGGCCAAACAAAACCAGATATTTTAAAACAATCGAATTAAATCTTGGGCACAAAACATTCAGCCAGTTAGAAAAGAAAACACACACACTTATATAAATATATATAAATGCTTGTAGGTCTGTATTGTATCATTTATCATTGCAGACTTATTGAAGTTGATTTTCTGTATAATGTATATTTATTTTTGGTTTAATAGGGATTAATAAAGTCAAATAACTGTATGTGAGAGAGGTTTTTGAACTGTTTTAAGTTTGCTTTATGAAACAATAAGTCTGACTAACCAAAATAAGCCTGGCTTGTATTCTAATCTTGTTTTATGAAACAACTCTCAGAAATGTCATTTCTTCATTCCATAGTCTAAAAAATGTCGATATTATTCGGAGGGAGTTTGATCTGCTCGGTGTTGTTTATTGTGTTTTGTGCTGCTTTTAGATTCCTGGGAAATGGAGATAGATTTCGACGGAAGATAAAACGGAGGTGCAACAACAAATAATCTTTATGAAAATACAAACAAAAAGGAGTTAAACATTGAGGACGTGTATGCAGAATGACAACAAACACCGACCAATAGGAGTGTACTATCTATGTGACTGATGGACTGCTCGACCAATAGGAGTGTACTATCTATGTGACTGATGGACTGCTCGACCAATCAGAGCGACGATATCCTCGCAGCCGTTAAGTCACGATTGTTTTCTATTCCGGTCTTAACAACAGTAAATACCAGTTAAAGTCACGGATCGGTTTTTAAACGACTGGTTATTTGGGTTTGTGTTGTTTCACTCTGATCGCAGTGGCGCTACCTGCTTCTCTTCGGACTCCAGCTCCAGAGTGTCCGGATTCTCTGACATGATTCCCCGCGGCAGAAACACTGAAAATAACACTGATCCTCCGTCAATAACAACGCGATGTTACTGCAGTAGGCGCGATTACTGCAATCAAAGTCCCTTTAAGTGTTATTCTATAGTGTTTGTTGCAATATTGCCTTAACTAACGCCAAAATGGCGAATGACGTAATATGGCGAATAACACAGCTTAGTAACGTGATCAGAATGAAAGTGGCCAATCAGAGCGCGGCGTGATTACGTAAAGCGCATCACAAATTATTTAACTTGATTTTATTTTACATACCCGTATTCCCTTTTCTACCCGCCATTAATGTACTGTATATTTACATTATATTTACTTTTTATCTGAACTTTACATATAAAAGATTGAAAACTCCTGTCACACCTGCTGACCGCCGCGTGATGGCGCTGTTTGTTTAGTCAAAACACACACGATGTTTGTACAAACAACGTGCATTTATCAAAATCACAAAATGTATGGCATTTTTTGGAATTTAAATAATACATTGTTCGGTGTTTACAGCTTTTTCGTATTTACTTAATGTAATCGTACAGTAATTTTAGGACTTTTTAATGAAAGTTTATATTCGTCAGAGTACAGGTACAGACACAATGAAATGCAGTATTCATCTAACCAGAAGAGCAAACAGCAATATGTTTATATGGCTATATATAAATTGAATAAATATTATTAAAGAATCGCGCATTATTATGAAAAGCCTGACATCTTGGACTACGGCTTCACATAAAGGCAATAAACATGTTAGATGAGAATTTAGGCAAGTGTCTGAAATAAAAGCCATCGGTTTGTTGATGTGGATCCTGGATCCGGCTGGCGGAACAGGTGCGCGCGTTCAGTGTGCGTCGAGAGTTTTGATTGGAGGAGAGGCGCTGGAGCTCATCCTGATTGGCTGAGCTGTCAGAGGGGCGTGTCCGCAGGTGAAGTGCCGCACTCGTCTAGTCCACTGGCGATCGCACAGGGAAGTGAACACAGTCTCCTGACAAAAATCCCTTATTGGTTTTGATGACATACACCGGCAGATGTGGTGAGTTGATGTTAATGTATATGTTAGAGACACTGATACATGTAAATACCACTAAAGAGAAGTTTCTACCTGATAGAATCTTTCTGAAAAGATTTAATTTAACCCATAATTATTCATGTGTTAGAGTGGAAAATCAAGAGTATAATGGGCAGTTTCCAGATTAAAGATGGTGTGGATGTTGGTGGAGGTTCTGGTTCTGTTAGTAGTAAGGAATGACCACGTTGACCAAGCGGATCCGGCGCCCGGAGGCTCCAGTGGAGGAGCAGAAGGAGGAGAAGAGAGACACCTCGGATGAAGAGCAGGACACAGACTCCAAATCACTGAGACTCACACTGATGGAGGAGATCCTGCTGCTGGGACTCAAAGATAAAGAGGTTTCACACACACACACTCACACGTCTGGTAATACCGGTCAGCTCATGTCGTGTACGTGTCAGGTCTGCAGTTTGTAGGAACTATCTTGAGGGTGCCGAATACTACTCGTGTTATTTTGCAACAATCAGGTTTAACCGGTTAAACATCTTAAATCTCTTTCAGCCTGAATGAGTGACGTTGAGCTGCTCGGACCAGAGAACACAATAAAACCACACAAGAGTGACTGAGTGACACACAACGATAGATAGATATTCAGATAGATAGATACAGTAGAGTAGGTAGATAGATAGATAGATAGATAGATAGATAGATAGATATTCAGATAGATAGATAGATAGATATTCAGATAGATAGATACAGTAGAGTAGGTAGATAGATAGATAGATAGATAGATAGATATTCAGATAGATAGATAGATATTCAGATAGATAGATAGGTAGATAGATAGATATTCAGGTAGATAGATAGATATTCAGATAGATAGATAGGTAGATAGATAGATATTCAGATAGATAGATATTCAGATAGGTAGATAGATAGATATTCAGATAGATAGATATTCAGATAGATAGATAGATAGATATTCAGATAGATATATAGATATTCAGATAGATAGATAGATAGATATTCAGATAGATAGATAGATAGATAGATATTCAGATAGATAGATATTCAGATAGATATTCAGATAGATAGATATTCAGATAGATAGATATTCAGATAGATATTCAGATAGATAGACAGATATTCAGATAGATATTCAGATAGATAGACAGATATTCAGATAGATATTCAGATAGATATTCAGATAGATATTCAGATAGATAGTTAGATATTCAGATAGATAGACAGATAGGTAGATATTCAGATAGATAGATATTCAGATAGATAGACAGATAGGTAGATGTTCAGATAGATAGATATTCAGATAGATAGATATTCAGATAGATAGATAGATATTCAGATAGATATTCAGATAGATATTCAGATAGATAGATATTCAGATAGATAGTTAGATATTCAGATAGATAGACAGATAGGTAGATATTCAGATAGATAGATAGATAGGTAGATATTCAGATAGATAGATAGATATTCAGATAGATAGTAAGATATTCAGATAGATAGATAGATATTCAGATAGATAGTAAGATATTCAGATAGATAGATATTCAGATAAATAGACAGATAGGTAGATATTCAGATAGATAGATAGATATTCAGATAAATAGACAGATAGGTAGATATTCAGATAGATAGATAGATATTCAGATAAATAGACAGATAGGTAGATATTCAGATAGATAGATATTTGTCAGCGATTTCGCAAAATCTGTTGGCAAGCGAAAATCAGGGCTAAAATCGTGCAGTTTGAACTCGGCGTCAGTCTTGTTTCCATGGAAATGACCCAGAACAGTTTGTCCCAGGAACTCCCCCCCCCCCCCCAGAACTGTTTCTGTCTGCGTTTCCACTGCGGTCTAAAGTACCGTGAAGTTTAGCAAATTAGTCTGGTGACTTCGGACTGCGCACGACTTTTTCGTCCTCCACACATGAGCTTAATAAAGCCTGAACCTCATCGCCGGTCCATCGGTCGTATTTCTTAAACTGCGTTGTTGATTCGAATATCAAACTCTTACAGCACGCACCGCAACAGACTGCTGCGTGAACTCAATCAGCATGTTCAGGTCCGAAAGTACCTGAACGCTGAAAAAGTACCTTGTGAGCAGGGACTTTCTGAGGGGGAAAGTTTTATTTAGAGTCTGGTTCCTGGGGAAAGTTCCTGCGGTGAAAACGGGCCTATAGACTGCTGAAGAGATCCAAACTTCCACAGGCAGTAATATCAGCACAAAAAACTGTGCGGCGGGAGCTTCACGGAGTGTGTTTCCATTGACGAACAGCTGCAGGTAAGCCTCACAATCTCCAGGACTCTGGAGCAGCGGAAACCTGTATGTGGAGTGATGAATCACGCTTCTCTGATGGGCGAGTCTGGGATTGGCGGATGCCAGGAGAAAGTCACCTGCCTGACTGTAAAATGTGATGGGATGTGCAGTTTCTCAGGGGAATCTTACTTCTTCAGCATATCAAGACATTTTGGACAGTGCCATGTGGGAGCAGGTTGGGGAAGGCATGTTCCTGTGCTCCAGGTCCAGAAACACATGACCTCAACCCATCCAACACCTTTTGGGATGAACTGGAATGAGGAAAATTCCCACAGAAACACCCCAGAATCTTGTGAGGGTGTTATAGCTGCAAAGAGGGACCAACTCCATATTAATTAGTTATTACAGTTCCTGTTGGTGTAACGGTCAGCTATCCCAACACTTTCGTCCGTATAGTGTAGATAGACAGAGGGATGGATATGTATTGTATTCTGAAATCTTTGCAGGTGTGTCTCTGTCTGCGTCTATCCTTATGTGAAATCTCTGAGCAAACTTCCTTGTCAGTGATTATAAAACTTCCTTTGTGTGTGTGTTGACAGATCTCATGCTGAATTATGAGTGATTCATCTTATGAGAAACACTATCTAAAGGCAGATCTTGTTCATCTGACAAATTACCAGACAACAAATAATGATTTTTTCAGTCCAGCGTTCTGCTGGAAGCAGCTTGTCATCGTTCAGTTCTCCTGTTAGCAGCTCTTTGACTTCTGCTAGGTGTATTTTTCTCTGTCGTTTAATCATTTACTGAAGCAACCGTTTTATTGGGCAAGAAACGATTGTTCTTTCCTGTTTCAGTTGCAGCTGGTTTACATTCATTGCATCAACATGGTGCAGTTCGTTCTGCCGCTCCTCACTAGCATTATTTGGTGTCCTCTATTGAAGCGTAATGAACTTTATAACACTTTTAATTGTCACAGACCAAAATATGTCTTCATTTGCCCAATAAAAATGGTTGCTTTAACTAAAATCCAGAGGAAAATGAAAGTGGAAAAGCTAGTGAAGAACAGTTAGTCTCTAAAAGCTCTAAATTTAATATTTATCTGTGCTCTTCATCATGTGATGTTGATCTGTGTGTCTGATCCGCAGGGCTACACGTCCTTCTGGAACGACAGCATCTCGTCAGGTTTGCGCGGCTGTATTCTGGTGGAGCTGACGCTGAGAGGACGCATTCACCTGGAGCCGCAGAGCTCCCGCCGCAGGAAACTGCTGGACCGCAAGGTGAACGCAACACTGATGCATTCTGGGTGTAGAGCAGCCGACAGACAGCGAGAGAGAGATGTCAATCATCAGGAGGAGGTTTAGATGAGGAAAATACAATCCCAATGACGTTCTATCAAAGTCATCTGGCCTTTAGAAATGTTCTCAAAACGTTAGCACAAAAACATTATTTATACATCGTTCACGGAGTGTTTTTACGTTTTAGTTGGACGTTCTTCTAATGTTTTTTAAATGTTGCTACGTGTTTCAGAACTTTCATTCAACATTTTAAACATTCAGGGATATTATCCCAATGTAAAACCTTAATTATTCCAATCTTTTGACCAGTAGTGTAACTGGAGAATTCCAGCTCAGGTTATTCTGTAAACCGCAATAATCAGGAGCTCCTGAATTTCAGTGTTCAGCAGCTCAAGGAAACACGAATGCAAATGTTCTTAAACACACATTCCGACACACCTTATCTTTCAATGCAAATGGCGCGGGTGTGTGAATGACTCTTCCACAAAAGCTTCTTCATCTTATTGTCTGAGTGACTATAGAGAGATAATCAGAAACTCAACCCGCCCGACCGGATGCGTTAATGTTTCACTGTCGGAGCAATCTCTGCTCATTTGCATCTATAAACCCTGATTCAGAGGGAAATGATGGAAATGATGCCTGCAGTGTATTCAAAACACATTCAGATCAACATTCAGATCTTGCCCTGAAATGAACATTGTTTTATATTTTTTAATGTGATTGGAAAACCTGTTTTCATCCTCCAGCAGGTGAAAATGTCTATTCAACAACATTTCTAAGAGTTCAGCGTGACTCTTTCTGTCATCAGCTATGTTCGCTCTATAAATGAACTGCATGATTGTGTTGTATTATACTGTATATGAAGCTTGTTTCTGCCACGCAATAAAAAATAAAAAAGATAATTGCTTTTTATCTCACACTTTTTTTGTTTTATTCCGTGGCAGAGATAATCTTCCATAATTATGAGAGTAATCTTAGTATTAATGGTGTTAAATAAGCAGTTGAAGGAAACCGCTCATTAATACAGACGAGGACATGCCGCTTTGGTCCCGTCTGTAATGTGAAGTCACTCCGGATCGTGAGGTTTTTTCACAGCGTTCAAACTCTATCATTAATCATTTACATGTTAAAAATGAGTATGTGCTTTTGTAACTTTCAGAAGCTCTAGAATGAAACCAGGTTAATTCAGACATCATAAATCATATTTTTGTCAAAATACTTGCAAATGAAATGTGTCTCCAACTGAAGAAAGCGAAGCCTGTTATAATATTAGACTACAGTTTTACTCAGAAATTTGATTTATGGGCGTTTTTAAAAATGTGACTCTGGCACACAAAACCAGTCATAAGGGTCAGTTTTCTGAAAATGAGATTTATACATCATATGAACGCTGAAAAAGTATGCTTTCCATTGTTAGGATAGGACAATATTTGGCCGAAATACAATTATTTTAGGGTGCAAAAAAATTAAAATATTCAGAAAATCCCCTTTAAAGTTGTCAAAATGAAGTCCTTAGCAATGCATATCCACTCACAAAAAATATTTTTTGATATATTTACGGTAGGAAATTTACAAAATACCTTCATGGAACATGAACTTTACTTAATATCCTAATGATTTTTGGCATAAAAGAAAAATCTATAATTTTGACCCATACAATGTATTGTTGGCTACTGCTACAAATATACCCATGCGATTTTCTATTAAATATCAAATGAGAAGAGCTTATATAATTGCTATATTTTTTAAAAATAAAATGGTAAGGAAAATATTATCTTGCTTTATATCATTTTATTTGCTTATTGTTGATTTTTTTTCCCCTAGTTTGCCATGTTAAATAATAAATAAATAAATAATACATTTACATATTATTGAGATATTATGCTATTATAGTTTCTAATTATTATTCTGAATTAGTTTTTATTTTTGTATTTTCACTTTAAATTTTAGTTAAAGTTTTAGTAATTTTATTGTGTGGTTTTGTCATTTTTATTATTTTTTTTAATACAGTTTTAGTTGTTTTACGTTAAACTAATTAAAAATGAGAAATATTGCCTTGGCAACTAGCTGAAATAAAATAAGTATCAGTTGTTTTAATATAAATATATCTTATTTCAGTTAAAGTTTTTATTTCAAGTACCAGAAATGTTCTGTTTTTCTGACTGATTTCTGCACAGGTCTTGTTCAAGTCGGCCGCTCCCACCGGTGACGTCCTGCTGGATGAAGCACTGAAGCACATCAAGAGCACTGAACCGCCGGAGGACGTGGCCAGCTGGATCGAGTTGCTCACAGGTGAGACACACACACGGGCTCCGTCCCAAACCCTCGTGAGCGGCTCGCTGTCTCCCTCTAGGGAACGACCTGCTAAACAGCATCCTTTCAAACTGATCCTCACTGACTTGATCTGAAACACTTCATGGACAGGAACTCACTACACTAATGCTGCCCCTGTGATGCCTAAAAGTGCTGTCTAGGTAGGGAGCTCACGAGGGTTGGCACAAAAAAAGATTAGTATTTAATTTCCAGTGCAAACATCTGAACATTCTTAAATCAAGATACTTTTACTGGAGAAGCTATTTTTCTTGTTGCCTGTTTGTTTTGTTACCAGTGAAACATTATTACAGTTTGAAACGGCTGTTTTCTATGGGAATATACAGTATGTGTCATCATTTAAGAATGTTAATTTTAAGTTTAAGAATTTAAGAAGCACAGAGGAAGAACATCATCTCTCTCGACTGCGGTGTGAAGCGTCTTCACGAGTGTCTGATGTGTTTGTTTTCAGGCGAAACCTGGAACCCGCTGAAGCTGCGCTTTCAGATCCGGAATGTCCGCGAGCGTCTTGCCAAGAATCTGGTGGAGAAGGGCGTCCTGACCACGGAGAAGCAGAACTTCCTGCTGTTCGACATGACCACGCACCCGGTGACGGACAGCAGTAAGAAGGAGTGTCTGGTGCAGCGTCTGCAGGACAGTCTGCTGGAGCGCTGGACCAACGACTCGCGCCGCATGAGCCGCCGGATGCTGGCGCTGATCCTGCTGGCCCACATCTCAGACGTGCTGGAGAACGCGCTCTCAACGCTGCCCGACGATCGCTACGACCTGGCCTACTCGCGCACGCGAAGCCTGCTGGACGCCGACCCCGACCTGGAGAGCGCCAGGGTCACGAGCCCCGCGGACGAGATGATCTGGGCCGTGCTGGCCGCGTTTAAAAAGTCCTGAGAGGCCTAGATCACCAACCCGTCCTGGACTGAAACAGACCTCAAGTGACTCGCTTCGAGCACTACTTTCATCGACATTTATGTGATGAAAGTCGACATTGTTCCCTCGTTTTACTAACTTGCTGTAATAATGCATTCCCTTATTGTAGTTCAATCAAAAAGAGGGAGCAAAGTAGTTCACTGTTTACTAAAACAAGGGAACGAATTAACAAGTTGTGGAAATGATATACATATTTTTGTCATGTGCGAGGCTCATAGTAATAACTAAATAACTAAAACTAAAAGCCGCTGGTGACAGTGGATGTTTTTCATGTTGTGCAGCAAATGTTCTGTCACTGATGGCTGGCATGTCATGTGACATCACTTCTTCATCATGTGACACTGTCACCATGACAACGGCCTGTTGCGTTGCTCAAGGTTGCGTGTGACGCTGCTCTCTTCCTCTCTGTGTGTCAAGCGACAGTCCAGTAACTTATTCAGTAAATTATACCCAGTTATTCCAGACATATTATAATATTTATTTAGTAGTTTTTCTTTGCAGTTTGTTTGTAAGGTGTTGATATATTGTGAAGGTTTGATACGGGCTACAGCAGTCTGAACTAAAGACTGTCTCTGCTTTATTTATGTACGTCTGACAGTGACACTAGATCTCCTGTAAACACTGAGAGAACCTCTTCTGCTCTAGTGATGTCATTTCCTGGCTGTCAGGATCATCTTGTTAGGAGTTTTTATGAATTTGGTGAAAATCACGTGGTTACAGGGTTGAGCACAAATGTGGGAAACAGCTAAAATATATATATATATATATGCAAATAAATGTGATAATAGTTGAATATGGTTAATACAGTTATTGCTGTCCTTTTATTTGTATTATTATGGCGCTGCATGATTTTAGATATTTTTGGGATGGGTCAAAATCACCATTTTACAGACATTTGATGTTAATTGAGGTTATGTTTAGTGGTGACGGCTCAGATTTTCGTCATTCATATACAGTTATGAGTCTCTAAAATGCTGTAAATCCACTGCTATTCATTATCAATAACATACGAAGGGAAGAAGCTGTTGAAGAGCTGAAAAACGTTGTTTTATGAAGGATCTTTTAATGTGTGAATGTTTGATATTCAACTATAATAATAAATTATAGCTGTTTCTCTGTCAGTCCACTGATTGTTGAATTGAATAAAATGTTTATAAGTTTTTTTGTGTTTTTATATATTATATTATATTATTATTTTATTATATATTATGTTGTTTTATATTACATCATATTATATTTTTCTATATTGTGTTATTTTATTCTATATTATATTATATTATGCTCACTTTCAGCTGAAGGTTACTGGGCTCTGGGGTCAAAGGGCGTATGGTTATAAAATGTGATTTTTTTTTATTCCTTTGATCTCTGAACTTTTAACAGGGCAGCAGAAATGCTTGTTAAACATCTGATATATTGTGTAAGTATATAAAATACATGCAGAACATTATTTCCTCTTATGAAGCTGTTTTCATGTGGAGACAAAAAAGCAGAAGTCAATGATCATGTGATCAATTTCTATAATTCAGCAAAATCTGACCAATGAATCATAGAAATTGATCACATGATCATTGACTTCTGCTTTTTAATATTGAGCTATAATGAAATTCTTCATGCCCTAAACACTCACACAAAGCTTTCTGCATTTGAACATGGACATTAAACGTGTGGTTAATTATGATTTCACTTGTTTAACTTCAGTTATTGTGTAATTGTTGCTGTTTGATCATAAACAACATCTGCAAAGTTACGACGCTTTAAAGTTCAATGCAAAGGGAGATATTTTCTTTTACAGAAATTGCTTTTTAAACGGCTGGTAGGGACTACAACGAGCTTCTTCCTGGGTTAGTGACATCACAAACCCTAAAATTTACATAAACCCCGCCCCCGAGAACACGCAACAAAGGGGGTGAGGTCGTGTTGCGCTGCTTTAGATGACGAGTTGGTGCCATGCCGTTAGCTTCACAAACGAGGGTCAATTCAACGCAAAAGATGAACATGACGGCACATGCTAGTGGATGAGTTGAATCAACTCCACAGCAACTACATACATTTATCCACTAACCATTCAGAAACGTCTAAAAGTTGTAACTTCTTCCTGAGTCTCTCTATCAGTGTCGACTCCGGTTTGAACAATGTAAGGCTGAACACCGTCCTCATTTTGGCTGCGTGAGATTCTCCAACTTTGTTGTTGTCGAGCTGTTTAAGCTCCGCCCTCTTCTGAAAAGTGGAGCTCATTTGCATTTAAAGGGACACACAAAAACGGCGTGTTTTTGCTCGGACCCGAATAGGGGCAAATTTAACAAGCTATAATAAATGATCTGTGGGGTATTTTGAGCTGAAACTTCACACACACCAGAGACGTATATTACATCTTGTGAAATAGGCATTATAGGTCTCCTTTAAGACAAATACAATCATGCAAGTTAAGCTGAGCTGAAAATACAAGCCTTATAAGTCATGCATAAATCAAAAATATTTCCATTCTGTTTATTATTAAGTATCAGTATTACACAGAGGGTTGGATGCACAGAAAGAAGGAATCTAGGAATAGAGACAAATCCGGACCTGTCGAACCCAGCCCTGCATTCTCTCTTTCTCTCTCTCTCCTTCTCTATGACGGGTGTGTCAGGAAGTCAAACTTCACTCTCTCACTGACTGGTCAACAGACAACAACACAATGCCTGGAAAGAAAGTTTGTATTATTGGTTCTGGAAACTGGTGAGTTCCCTCTCATGTATCAAACGGGGGCTTATGATTAAGATTATGATGATGCCTGTAGCAGCTGTTTGCAGTTTTTCTACTACGCAGTCAACACTGATCGCGACGCGACGCCAGACGCGCGACCAGTTTCATTTTCACCGGCGTCGTGTCTTGCGTTTCCACATGTGTGCGCGTGCGCGTGCGTGTATGTGTTACTCTGATATATCACCATGTTTGTAATTTACCGTGTTACTTTGTAAGAATACGATCCTCTCACCTCCCAGATTACAAAATACGCGTGCTAACATCCCCATTAAGCTATGAAAACGTTATTATGTTCTCTGAAAAATAAGTTTTTAAATGTTTTTTCTGTGTTATGTGAACGTTAAGGGAACATTGCATTGTATCCTTCTTCAAACATTACTGGAACGTTACTTTTGAATGTTCTCTGAACGTTCTGAAACAAGTACATTTAAAAAAAAAAAAAAACGTTTTGAGAACATTAAGGCCACCAAACTTTTAACAAACATTCTGTTAACGTTACTGGAAGAACTTTGAGAGAACCTTTCCAGAACGTTCCCTGTTAGCTGGATATGTTCCACTGATAACAAAAAATAATATCTTCTTAGTTGGATGTTTTGTTTCAGAGCGTTCGGAGAACATTCAGAAGTAACGTTCCCATAATGTTTGCAGAAGGACACAATGGAATGTTCCCTTTTAATAACCATTTATTAAACTGGATGTTTTGAACATTCAGTCAGAAATAATGTTTTCATAACCTAATGGGAACGTTAGCTAAGCGTTCTTAGAACATGTTTTTGTGTACTTGTGTTGTTGTTCAGTGATGTGTTTGTGTGTGTTGTTGTTCAGGGGTTCTGCCATCGCCAAGATCATCGGTCACAATGTGAAAGGGTCAAACCGCTTCGACCCGATAGTGAAGATGTGGGTTTATGAGGAGATGATTGACGGACGCAAACTCACAGAGATCATCAACACTGAACACGAGAACGTCAAGTATCTGCCCGGACACAAACTGCCCAAAAATGTGGTGTGTGTCTCTTCATAGTACAGTGACGGGATCAGATCATAATACCATGGCACTTTGATACTTCAAAGAGTAGATGAGTTTATTATTAGATGTTCATACTGAGCTGTTATCAGTAAATTGACACACAGATTAAAGTGATGAACTTTGCACAGGTCACCTTTAAACTCATGCGTCTGTGTGTTTCTCAACCAGACACACATTAATAATGATCACACAACTAATATAACCTGCGACATGCACCGTAAGAACGTTTCGGGTGGGCTGCACCAATAAGCATTAAGCTCAAATCTAGATTAAATCAAGGTTTATCTAATAGTTCTGTTGCACTTTAAAAAAACGTTCAACTTTCAACCAGATGCGGATGAACCGGATTAATAATGACAGCTACTCAAGCTGACTATAACTAGGTCAAAGCTGAAGCAATAATAAAAGTCGTGTAGCAATCATTCGAGCACTGTGTCTCTATATGGAGGACCTTTGAATATTGTGTTGGACAGTGAGAGGCCTATACGTTATAAAGGTTATAGTTCACCCAAAAATGAACATTCTGTCATCATTTACTCGCTCTCAAGTTCTCTGTATGAGATCGGTTGAACACAGAAGAAGATATTTTGAAGAATGTTGCTGGTCCCCATTGACTTACAGCGTATTTTAGTTCATACCGTGGAAGTCAATGGGGACCAGCAGCTGTGAGTTTATTTTTGGGTGAACTATCCCTTTAAGAAGCACTGATCTAAACCAGCTCTTGAGTGTATTTCCATCAGTAACTGCGTTCAGAGAGTCAGATGTGTTTCCACAGGTGGCCGTTCCTGACGTCACCGAGGCCACAAGCGGAGCCGACTTCCTGATCTTCGTCATTCCTCATCAGTTTATTGTGAAAATCTGTGACCAGATGAAACCACACGTCAAACCCGGAGCCCTCGGGATCTCCCTCATTAAAGTACGAGCCAGTCGCCATTACTATAATCAGTGTTATTTCAGTATTTTAGTAGCTTTTATTTTTATACTTTCAGTTTTTTTGATTTTTTTTGTTATGTGCTTTTGTATTTTTTTCTAGCTTTTTAAAATAGTATTTTATTTTATTTGAGCTTTTAGTTTTGGTTCAGTTTGGGTAAGTTCTTCAGCTTAAACTAAATAAAAATGTTACTGAAATTAGTTTTTCATCTATTATTTATGTTTTATTTTATTTGAGATGTATTAAGTTTATTTCGTTTTAGTTAACAGTAATATTTATTCTTTAATATTTCTCTATATGGTTCTAGACAATATTCACCTCTAAATGATGCACCTATTTAAAATAATACATATTTTAGAGTATTTCAGACATAACTACTTTTATTGGGTTTTGCATCTATATTGCATTTGAATAGATATAGACATATTTGAATAGACATTTTTGGTGGGTTAAACATGCAACATAAAAACATTTATTGTTTGCATTGTGCATACTGTTTCACATAGCATTAAAAAAAAATAGTATGTAGTATGCAGTGCACTAGTTGTTCCAAACTCATCGTGTGTGTGTGTTTAGGGCATCGACGAGGGTCCGGATGGTCTGACCCTGATCTCTGACATCATTAGGTCCAAGCTGGAGATCGAGGTCAGCGTGCTGATGGGCGCCAACATCGCCAGCGAGGTGGCGGAGGAGAAGTTCTGCGAGACGACCATCGGTGCGTGAGAATCCTGCAGAGCGCTTGACCTCGTGTGCTTCAGTGTGTTTATGATCCTGTGTGTGTGTTTCAGGAGCCACTAATGAACCCAACGGCAAGATCTTCAAAGAGCTTCTGCAGACGCCAAACTTCCGCATCACTGTGGTGAAGGAGAGCGACACGGTGGAGCTGTGCGGAGCGCTGAAGGTGCCTGAACACACACACACACACACACACACACACACGACTGCAGCGCATCTCACAGTGTGAGAATCCATCTTTAAAGCCTTGTGTCCTGTGGAAGCCCAGTTACACCACATTAGGGGGAAAAGATGTCATTATGACAAAATTATGGGACAAAACAAGTAATAATTATGAGGAAAATGTTGAAATTATGAGATAAAATGTCTTAATGATGACAAACTTAAAATTATGTGATTAAAAAGTTGTTAAAAAATTAGAATTATGATATAAAAAGTTGAAATTATGAAATAAAAAGCCATTACTATGACAAAAAAAGTCAAAATAATGAGATAAAAATATGAAATAATGATAAAAAGTCAGAATTATGATATAAAAAGTCAAAATTATAAGATAAAAAAGTCATACTTATGACCAGTCAAAAATATGAGGTAAAAACTTGAAATTATGAGATACAAAGTCATAATGATGAGACAAAGAAATTGAAATTATGAGATAAAAAGTCATAATGATGACAAGTCGAAATTATGAGATAAAGTGGAAATTTTGAAGTTGAAATTTTGAGATAAAAACATGAAATTATGGTAAAAAATTCAGAATTATGGTATGTAAAGTCAAAATTATGAGGTAGAAAGTCATACTTATGACAAGTCAAAAATATGAGATAAAAACTTGAAATTATGAGATACAAAGTCATAATTATATGAAAAGTCAATTATGAGACAAAGAAGTCGAAATTATGTAAAATCTCAAAATAATGAGAAAAAAAGTTCTCATAACTTGAGAACAGTCAGCAATGACTTCCATACTTTTATCTCATAATTATTACTTTTATGTTATAATTATAAAAATGTAATGTCATAAATATGACATTTTATCTCATAATAATGCATGATTTAGTTTTCTTATGTGGCAGACATGGGCTTCCATACTGAATTGTTTTATAGATCAGGGGTTGCTTTTTATGTTCTGTAATAGTTGATAAAACTAAAATTACTAACTGGAAATACTGGAAATAAGTACAAATTACACAGATAATCCTGTTTAATAGTTGTTTAGGCAGTTCTAAATAAAAAACAACAACAACATGCAATTTTTATAATCCCTCTTTTTTTGAAATGATCAACAATTTGCAGATTGTGTGCGGTGCGTGTAAGTTTATGAGCGCAGCTGCGCATGACTGAGCGTCTTGTGTCTCTGCTAGAACATTGTGGCGGTGGGCGCGGGTTTCTGTGACGGCCTGGGCTTCGGGGACAACACTAAAGCTGCCGTCATCAGACTGGGGCTCATGGAGATGGTGGCCTTCTCCAAACTCTTCTGCAAGAGCGCCGTCTCCTCCGCCACTTTCCTGGAGAGCTGCGGCGTCGCCGACCTCATCACCACCTGCTACGGCGGACGCAACCGGCGCGTGGCGGAGGCCTTCGCTCGCTCGCAGAAGGTCAAACTGACACATCTCATCTGTACCACACACTGATGAAGTAGTCGCAACTTCTTATCTCAGAATTTGGACTTTTTTTCTGTGCAATTCTAAGAAAATCCACAAAAATGTGAGATATCTCAGAATCGCAAGATAAAATGTTTTCCAAGACAAAAAGTCACAATTTCGAGATTTAAGCTTCAATTGCAAGTTTTTAAATCGCAATTCTTAGGAAAAAAGTTGAATTGCAAGATATAAACAGTCAAAATTGTTATATAAAAAGTCGTAATTACCTTTTTTTTATTCCGTGGCGGAAAAATGAATATGAGAAAAAAGTTAGAATTATATAAAAAGTCAAAATTATAAGATAAAGTCATAATTGACAAGTATTATGAAATCGGAAGTTGAAATTATGAGATTAAAAAGTCGAAATAATGAGATAAAAAGTCAGAATTATGACTTCAAAACAAATAAAATGTAGAAATGATGGGATAAAAAGTCATAATTATGTTAAAAAGTAAAATAACGAGATGAAAAAGATGGAATTATGAGACAATCACAGATCTACGCCACGGAATGACAAAATAAAAAAGTGGTCGCAACTTTTTATCTCAGAATCTGGACGAGAAAAAAGTCTGAATTCTGAGATAAAAAGTTACAATTATTTTTTTTTTAATTTTTATTCTGTGGCAGAAATAAAAAACAGAAAAAGTTACAATTCCGAGATGTAAAATTGGTTGCGAGAAAAAAAAGGTTGCGAGATGTAAACTAAAAAAGTCTGAATTGTTAGATAAAAAGTCGTAATTACCTTTTTAATTTTTTATTCCGTGGCGGATAGAAAAACAGAATTGTGAGATATTATCATTTAATTCTAATAAAATATAAACAGTATATTTATGCATTATATTGGAGATTTTTCTTATTTCCGTATATTTTATTTACCTGTAAATTACTAGTTTTTACCATTAATTCTAATATAAAAAAGCACATTATTATTTCATTTAACAGCAGTTCAAGCATCATAACAGACCGCCGAGTGTCTCTGCTGACAGTTCCAAGCTTTGACTGGAGCGAAACACTGATCTGTTTAAAGTTCATTCCTCTATTATTCACTCGTTCTTCGTGTCTTTCATTAGTCGATAGTGGAACTGGAAGCTGAGATGCTGAACGGTCAGAAACTTCAGGGCCCTCAGACGTCTGCAGAGGTTTACAAGATCCTTCAGAAGAGAAACATGATTGACAAGTGAGTCCCAGTGACATCATCGCTGTTACATCATCAGCTGTGCATGTCTGATATCTGTGTGTGTGTGTGTGTGTGTGTAGGTTTCCCCTGTTCGTGTCCGTGTATCAGATCTGTTTCGAGGGTCGGCAGGTGAAGGACTTCATCAGCTGCCTTCAGAATCACCCAGAGCACATGTGATCGGACCGACCCGACCCGACCCGCAAACACACTACTGACACTACTGATACTGTTAATGAACAAAAGTGAATTATGATAATCAGTCCAGTATGTTTTAATGCACTGTAACAGTATTTGTGTTATTTCGGACTCAGGACTGTAACGCTGATGAACGCACAGTACGGTTAGACCGGCGCCATTTTACATTCGTCTTATAGATTCGTGTAAAATGTCATGTCACTTTTTAACACAAACAATAAAAGCCATGCTGCTTATATGAATCATTTTAATCAAAACTTTGAGCTTTATTTATTCTCACAACACTCAAACACAACACACAAATCAACTTTCTCATCACGGCAGAAAGTTTTAATCAATTAAAGACTCTCCTGGGGAAAATGCTGATGAGGTTTTTGTCCAATCAAATGCTGTAGAATGAGGAAGCTCCTCCCACCTGCTTCTAACTATCAATATCAGCTTTATTTCAAACAACATCAACTGCAAGCTGTCAAACAAGACACGATAAAATGAAATAGAAGTTTGTTTACTGTAAAGCGAATGTACTTAGCTAAACATTTTGGGTTTTATATAAAATATATATTAACAAAATAACTTTAAAAACCACTTGTGTTCCAGAATTGAAGTTGTTTTCGTCTATAGCGACAGCTATCATGTGTGGTTTTGCAGAGCTGTGATGTAAACTAAAGATTATTTTAAAAAACAGATATTGTGTAAGATATCTCCCACTCCAGTGTCTCATTTCAGTCGGGATCAGACGTCGGGAACATCAGATCGGATCAGATGAGACGGTGGGGTAAATGGCAAACCTGGATATTCCACACATGTTTTTATTTCGTGCCATGCGTATGAAGCCCTTTTCACCCCACGCCGTCCCCCAGCTGACCGAGAGAGAAAAGAGAATGATTGTCCTCAAATAAGCAATAATGATTTCATGTTTACACCACTAGAGGTCATTACAGCTCACACTGAAATATGGGAACTCACATTATTATATAAACAAATACAGTGAATATAGAATTATATTTATAAAAATAATCACATGACAAAATAACTGCTTTAAAGGGTTAGTTCACCCAAAATCGACAATTTCTGTCATTAATCACTCCCCCTCATGTCGTTCCACACCTGTAAGACTTTCGTTCATCTTCAGAACACAAATGAAGATATTTTTGATGAAATCTGGTTTACTCCAAATTTTCTGCTTTATATTTTTCACATATAAACACTGATCAACACACATCGGTCATGGTAAACAGAAGCTCAAGCATGCTTGAGTTTCCACAAGAACCAATGAGATCT
>CM074448.1:30291609-30301609 GCA_037101425.1 Elopichthys bambusa
GTTAATAAAAATTAAAGAGTTCTTAATTCATCTGTCTCTTATTCAGATATTTTTAAATTAAATTGACATTTAAGGAATTCATTTCATTCATTCTAACTCAATTCTATTTGTTGAATTTAATTAATAATATTGCTTGTAATCTTATTTATGGAGTAGATATAGCGTATTACTTTTTACAGTGTTCCCTGTTAGCTGGGATTTAGAAAGTATGTAAAAAAAAAACTTTTTACCAGATGTTTGTACAGTAAACGAGATGTTTTCCAGATGAAGAGGAGCAGAAGCAGAAGCAGAAGGGAGTGATCTTACCAGCGTCTGAGAGAGATGATCAGACAAACACACGCTTTCACAGCTTCTGAAAGAGGAAGTCACATCTCCACACACCCATCCTCCACTCCATCTCTCTGTTTGTGTTTCTCTCGTTCCCAGTGTCTGTCATGAGAACTCAATTAAACCCATCAGCGTGTCTCTCTGTCTGCTGACTGTTTCTCAGTTCGATCAGTTCGACTTTGAGTATTGGTGATTTGAGCGATCAGACCTCCAGCTGTAAGAATTAAAGTGTGTTCAGACGTGTTTGACACCCGCAGGAGCGTGTGTGAAACTGATGCTGACGGCTGTGTTACTGACGCTGCACAATTTTATGTGTTTTACTGTAAAACACAACAACACAATCTTCCTGCAACGGACACACACACAGCATGAAACACGCAAGCACAGATGGAGAGGATCTGACTCAGCAACCTGACAGACAGAGACACACGAGGGAGATTCACCTTCCGCTCACCTCCTGGAAACTGTGATTATAACAGATCCTTCAGAACTGACCTGTGCGATCACAGTCAGAAAACCCCACAGATGGGCTGAAACAGAACAGAAGAGTGTCAGAGAGCAGTCAAAAAATACTGTTAGCACTTATTAGTACACTTATTCTCACCGAAGAAGGCGTAAATCTAGCTGTGAAAGATATAAATTACATATCTGAAAAATCAGCTCAACAGTCCAAGCTGAAATTGAAAACTGGGAGAAAACAACACGTATCCAAAAACTAATCTCACTTCATTTTGCACTACTTTTTCTTCCTAAACATGAAGTACTTGCACTAATGGTATTGTACTGCGCACGTTTTGTACGCAGCCATTGCTTTGGCAATACAAGTGACAATAAAAGTGGCAATGACAATAAAACACTCTTAAAATGGAATTAAACTGACAGACAGACACACTTCTACAACTCTACACTCTAAAAAAGCTCTTGGGTTAAATGTTTGTCCAATCTGTTTTATTTAACCCAATTCTTGATTAAAAATGACTCTATGTCTGGCTTAACATGAACCCAAAATATGTTGGAAATTAAAAATCAGACACATAATTACTAGAGGCAACAATAATAAAAGGTGAACATTTATTCATAAGCAATTTAGTAAATGTTTATTGTTTAATTTTTATTCAATAAATGTTCATTTCCAACATATTTTGGGTTCATTTTAAGCAAGAAATACAGTAATTTTTAAACAATAGTTGAGTTAAAAAAAACTACCCAGCAGGCTGAGCAAATATTTAACCACTGGGTTAAAACAACCCAATCTCTGGGTTAAAAAACAATCTCTGGGTTAAAACAACCCAATCGCTGAATTAAAACAACCCAATCGCTGAATTAAAACAACCCAATCTCTGGGTTAAAACAACCCAATCTCTGAATTAAAACAACCCAATCGCTGAATTAAAACAACCCAATCTCTGGGTTAAAACAACCCAATCTCTGAATTAAAACAACCCAATCTCTGGGTTAAAACAACCCAATCTCTGAATTAAAACAACCCAATCTCTGGGTTAAAACAACCCAATCTCTGAATTAAAACAACCCAATCGCTGAATTAAAACAACCCAATCGCTGAATTAAAACAACCCAATCTCTGGGTTAAAACAGCCCAATCTCTGAATTAAAACAACCCAATCTCTGGGTTAAAACAACCCAATCTCTGAATTAAAACAACCCAATCTCTGGGTTAAAACAACCCAATCTCTGAATTAAAACAACCCAATCGCTGAATTAAAACAACCCAATCGCTGAATTAAAACAACCCAATCTCTGGGTTAAAACAACCCAATCTCTGGGTTAAAACAGCCCAATCGCTGAATTAAAACATCCCAATCTCTGGGTTAAAACAGCCCAATCTCTGAATTAAAACAACCCAATCTCTGGGTTAAAACAGCCCAATCTCTGAATTAAAACAACCCAATCTCTGGGTTAAAACAACCCAATCGCTGAATTAAAACAACCCAATCTCTGGGTTAAAACAGCCCAATCGCTGAATTAAAACAACCCAATCTCTGGGTTAAAACAACCCAATCTCTGGGTTAAAACAGCCCAATCGCTGAATTAAAACAACCCAATCTCTGGGTTAAAACAGCCCAATCTCTGAATTAAAACAACCCAATCTCTGGGTTAAAACAGCCCAATCGCTGAATTAAAACAACCCAATCTCTGGGTTAAAACAACCCAATCTCTGGGTTAAAACAGCCCAATCGCTGAATTAAAACAACCCAATCTCTGGGTTAAAACAGCCCAATCTCTGAATTAAAACAACCCAATCTCTGGGTTAAAACAGCCCAATCTCTGAATTAAAACAACCCAATCTCTGGGTTAAAACAACCCAATCGCTGAATTAAAACAACCCAATCTCTGGGTTAAAACAGCCCAATCGCTGAATTAAAACAACCCAATCTCTGGGTTAAAACAGCCCAATCGCTGAATTAAAACAACCCAATCTCTGGGTTAAAACAGCCCAATCGCTGAATTAAAACAACCCAATCTCTGGGTTAAAACAGCCCAATCGCTGAATTAAAACAACCCAATCTCTGGGTTAAAACAACCCAATCTCTGGGTTAAAACAGCCCAATCTCTGAATTAAAACAACCCAATCTCTGGGTTAAAACAACCCAATCTCTGGGTTAAAACAGCCCAATCGCTGAATTAAAACAACCCAATCTCTGGGTTAAAACAGCCCAATCTCTGAATTAAAACAACCCAATCTCTGGGTTAAAACAGCCCAATCTCTGAATTAAAACAACCCAATCTCTGGGTTAAAACAACCCAATCGCTGAATTAAAACAACCCAATCTCTGGGTTAAAACAACCCAATCTCTGGGTTAAAACAACCCAATCGCTGAATTAAAACAACCCAATCTCTGGGTTAAAACAACCCAATCGCTGAATTAAAACAACCCAATCTCTGGGTTAAAACAGCCCAATCGCTGAATTAAAACAACCCAATCTCTGGGTTAAAAAACAATTTCTGGGTTAAAACAGCCCAATCTCTGAATTAAAACAACCCAATCTCTGAATTAAAACAACCCAATCTCTGGGTTAAAAAACAATTTCTGGGTTAAAACAACCCAATCTCTGGGTTAAAACAACCCAATCTCTGGGTTAAAACAGCCCAATCGCTGAATTAAAACAACCCAATCTCTGGGTTAAAACAACCCAATCTCTGAATTAAAACAACCCAATCGCTGAATTAAAACAACCCAATCGCTGAATTAAAACAACCCAATCTCTGGGTTAAAACAGCCCAATCGCTGAATTAAAACAACCCAATCTCTGGGTTAAAACAGCCCAATCGCTGAATTAAAACAACCCAATCTCTGGGTTAAAACAACCCAATCGCTGAATTAAAACAACCCAATCTCTGGGTTAAAACAGCCCAATCGCTGAATTAAAACAACCCAATCTCTGGGTTAAAACAGCCCAATCTCTGAATTAAAACAACCCAATCTCTGGGTTAAAACAGCCCAATCGCTGAATTAAAACAACCCAATCTCTGGGTTAAAACAACCCAATCTCTGGGTTAAAACAACCCAATCGCTGAATTAAAACAACCCAATCTCTGGGTTAAAACAGCCCAATCGCTGAATTAAAACAACCCAATCTCTGGGTTAAAACAGCCCAATCGCTGAATTAAAACAACCCAATCTCTGGGTTAAAACAACCCAATCTCTGGGTTAAAACAGCCCAATCGCTGAATTAAAACAACCCAATCTCTGGGTTAAAACAGCCCAATCTCTGAATTAAAACAACCCAATCTCTGGGTTAAAACAACCCAATCTCTGGGTTAAAACAACCCAATCGCTGAATTAAAACAACCCAATCTCTGGGTTAAAACAACCCAATCGCTGAATTAAAACAACCCAATCTCTGGGTTAAAACAGCCCAATCGCTGAATTAAAACAACCCAATCTCTGGGTTAAAACAACCCAATCTCTGGGTTAAAAAACAATTTCTGGGTTAAAACAGCCCAATCTCTGAATTAAAACAACCCAATCTCTGAATTAAAACAACCCAATCTCTGGGTTAAAAAACAATTTCTGGGTTAAAACAACCCAATCTCTGGGTTAAAACAACCCAATCTCTGGGTTAAAACAGCCCAATCGCTGAATTAAAACAACCCAATCTCTGGGTTAAAACAACCCAATCTCTGAATTAAAACAACCCAATCGCTGAATTAAAACAACCCAATCGCTGAATTAAAACAACCCAATCTCTGAATTAAAACAACCCAATCGCTGAATTAAAACAACCCAATCTCTGGGTTAAAACAACCCAATCTCTGAATTAAAACAACCCAATCGCTGAATTAAAACAACCCAATCGCTGAATTAAAACAACCCAATCTCTGGGTTAAAACAGCCCAATCTCTGAATTAAAACAGCCCAATCTCTGAATTAAAACAACCCAATCTCTGGGTTAAAACAGCCCAATCGCTGAATTAAAACAACCCAATCTCTGAATTAAAACAGCCCAATCTCTGAATTAAAACAACCCAATCTCTGGGTTAAAACAGCCCAATCTCTGAATTAAAACAACCCAATCTCTGAATTAAAACAGCCCAATCTCTGAATTAAAACAACCCAATCTCTGGGTTAAAACAGCCCAATCTCTGAATTAAAACAACCCAATCTCTGAATTAAAACAACCCAATCTCTGAATTAAAACAACCCAATCTCTGAATTAAAACAACCCAATCGCTGAATTAAAACAACCCAATCTCTGAATTAAAACAACCCAATCTCTGAATTAAAACAACCCAATCTCTGAATTAAAACAACCCAATCTCTGAATTAAAACAACCCAATCTCTGAATTAAAACAACCCAATCGCTGAATTAAAACAACCCAATCTCTGAATTAAAACAACCCAATCTCTGAATTAAAACAACCCAATCTCTGAATTAAAACAACCCAATCTCTGAATTAAAACAACCCAATCTCTGAATTAAAACAACCCAATCGCTGAATTAAAACAACCCAATCGCTGAATTAAAACAACCCAATCTCTGAATTAAAACAGCCCAATCTCTGAATTAAAACAACCCAATCTCTGAATTAAAACAACCCAATCTCTGAATTAAAACAACCCAATCTCTGAATTAAAACAGCCCAATCGCTGAATTAAAACAACCCAATCTCTGAATTAAAACAACCCAATCGCTGAATTAAAACAACCCAATCTCTGAATTAAAACAACCCAATCTCTGAATTAAAACAACCCAATCTCTGAATTAAAACAACCCAATCGCTGAATTAAAACAACCCAATCTCTGGGTTAAAACAGCCCAATCTCTGAATTAAAACAGCCCAATCTCTGAATTAAAACAACCCAATCTCTGGGTTAAAACAGCCCAATCTCTGAATTAAAACAACCCAATCTCTGGGTTAAAACAGCCCAATCTCTGAATTAAAACAACCCAATCTCTGAATTAAAACAACCCAATCTCTGGGTTAAAACAGCCCAATCTCTGAATTAAAACAACCCAATCTCTGGGTTAAAACAACCCAATCGCTGAATTAAAACAACCCAATCTCTGGGTTAAAACAGCCCAATCTCTGAATTAAAACAACCCAATCTCTGGGTTAAAACAACCCAATCTCTGGGTTAAAACAACCCAATCGCTGAATTAAAACAACCCAATCTCTGAATTAAAACAACCCAATCTCTGGGTTAAAACAGCCCAATCGCTGAATTAAAACAACCCAATCTCTGGGTTAAAACAGCCCAATCTCTGAATTAAAACAACCCAATCTCTGGGTTAAAACAACCCAATCGCTGAATTAAAACAACCCAATCTCTGGGTTAAAACAGCCCAATCGCTGAATTAAAACAACCCAATCTCTGGGTTAAAACAGCCCAATCGCTGAATTAAAACAGCCCAATCTCTGGGTTAAAACAGCCCAATCTCTGAATTAAAACAACCCAATCTCTGGGTTAAAACAACCCAATCTCTGGGTTAAAACAGCCCAATCGCTGAATTAAAACAACCCAATCTCTGGGTTAAAACAACCCAATCTCTGGGTTAAAAAACAATTTCTGGGTTAAAACAGCCCAATCTCTGAATTAAAACAACCCAATCTCTGAATTAAAACAACCCAATCTCTGGGTTAAAAAACAATTTCTGGGTTAAAACAACCCAATCTCTGGGTTAAAACAACCCAATCTCTGGGTTAAAACAGCCCAATCGCTGAATTAAAACAACCCAATCTCTGGGTTAAAACAACCCAATCTCTGAATTAAAACAACCCAATCGCTGAATTAAAACAACCCAATCGCTGAATTAAAACAACCCAATCTCTGGGTTAAAACAGCCCAATCGCTGAATTAAAACAACCCAATCTCTGGGTTAAAACAGCCCAATCGCTGAATTAAAACAACCCAATCTCTGGGTTAAAACAACCCAATCGCTGAATTAAAACAACCCAATCTCTGGGTTAAAACAGCCCAATCGCTGAATTAAAACAACCCAATCTCTGGGTTAAAACAACCCAATCTCTGGGTTAAAACAGCCCAATCGCTGAATTAAAACAACCCAATCTCTGGGTTAAAACAGCCCAATCTCTGAATTAAAACAACCCAATCTCTGGGTTAAAACAGCCCAATCGCTGAATTAAAACAACCCAATCTCTGGGTTAAAACAACCCAATCTCTGGGTTAAAACAACCCAATCGCTGAATTAAAACAACCCAATCTCTGGGTTAAAACAGCCCAATCGCTGAATTAAAACAACCCAATCTCTGGGTTAAAACAGCCCAATCGCTGAATTAAAACAACCCAATCTCTGGGTTAAAACAACCCAATCTCTGGGTTAAAACAGCCCAATCGCTGAATTAAAACAACCCAATCTCTGGGTTAAAACAGCCCAATCTCTGAATTAAAACAACCCAATCTCTGGGTTAAAACAACCCAATCTCTGGGTTAAAACAACCCAATCGCTGAATTAAAACAACCCAATCTCTGGGTTAAAACAACCCAATCGCTGAATTAAAACAACCCAATCTCTGGGTTAAAACAGCCCAATCGCTGAATTAAAACAACCCAATCTCTGGGTTAAAACAACCCAATCTCTGGGTTAAAAAACAATTTCTGGGTTAAAACAGCCCAATCTCTGAATTAAAACAACCCAATCTCTGAATTAAAACAACCCAATCTCTGGGTTAAAAAACAATTTCTGGGTTAAAACAACCCAATCTCTGGGTTAAAACAACCCAATCTCTGGGTTAAAACAGCCCAATCGCTGAATTAAAACAACCCAATCTCTGGGTTAAAACAACCCAATCTCTGAATTAAAACAACCCAATCGCTGAATTAAAACAACCCAATCGCTGAATTAAAACAACCCAATCTCTGAATTAAAACAACCCAATCGCTGAATTAAAACAACCCAATCTCTGGGTTAAAACAACCCAATCTCTGAATTAAAACAACCCAATCGCTGAATTAAAACAACCCAATCGCTGAATTAAAACAACCCAATCTCTGGGTTAAAACAGCCCAATCTCTGAATTAAAACAGCCCAATCTCTGAATTAAAACAACCCAATCTCTGGGTTAAAACAGCCCAATCGCTGAATTAAAACAACCCAATCTCTGGGTTAAAACAGCCCAATCTCTGAATTAAAACAACCCAATCTCTGAATTAAAACAGCCCAATCTCTGGGTTAAAACAGCCCAATCTCTGAATTAAAACAACCCAATCTCTGAATTAAAACAACCCAATCTCTGAATTAAAACAACCCAATCTCTGAATTAAAACAACCCAATCGCTGAATTAAAACAACCCAATCTCTGAATTAAAACAACCCAATCTCTGAATTAAAACAACCCAATCTCTGAATTAAAACAACCCAATCTCTGAATTAAAACAACCCAATCTCTGAATTAAAACAGCCCAATCGCTGAATTAAAACAACCCAATCTCTGAATTAAAACAACCCAATCGCTGAATTAAAACAACCCAATCTCTGAATTAAAACAACCCAATCTCTGAATTAAAACAACCCAATCTCTGAATTAAAACAACCCAATCTCTGGGTTAAAACAGCCCAATCTCTGAATTAAAACAACCCAATCTCTGAATTAAAACAACCCAATCTCTGAATTAAAACAACCCAATCTCTGAATTAAAACAACCCAATCGCTGAATTAAAACAACCCAATCGCTGAATTAAAACAACCCAATCTCTGAATTAAAACAACCCAATCGCTGAATTAAAACAACCCAATCTCTGAATTAAAACAACCCAATCGCTGAATTAAAACAACCCAATCTCTGAATTAAAACAGCCCAATCGCTGAATTAAAACAACCCAATCTCTGAATTAAAACAACCCAATCGCTGAATTAAAACAACCCAATCTCTGAATTAAAACAACCCAATCTCTGAATTAAAACAACCCAATCTCTGGGTTAAAACAACCCAATCTCTGGGTTAAAACAGCCCAATCGCTGAATTAAAACAGCCCAATCTCTGAATTAAAACAGCCCAATCGCTGAATTAAAACAACCCAATCTCTGAATTAAAACAACCCAATCGCTGAATTAAAACAACCCAATCTCTGAATTAAAACAACCCAATCTCTGAATTAAAACAACCCAATCTCTGGGTTAAAACAACCCAATCTCTGAATTAAAACAGCCCAATCGCTGAATTAAAACAACCCAATCTCTGAATTAAAACAACCCAATCGCTGAATTAAAACAACCCAATCTCTGGGTTAAAACAGCCCAATCGCTGAATTAAAACAACCCAATCTCTGAATTAAAACAACCCAATCTCTGAATTAAAACAACCCAATCTCTGAATTAAAACAACCCAATCTCTGAATTAAAACAGCCCAATCGCTGAATTAAAACAACCCAATCTCTGAATTAAAACAACCCAATCGCTGAATTAAAACAACCCAATCTCTGAATTAAAACAACCCAATCTCTGAATTAAAACAACCCAATCTCTGAATTAAAACAACCCAATCTCTGAATTAAAACAACCCAATCGCTGAATTAAAACAACCCAATCGCTGAATTAAAACAACCCAATCTCTGAATTAAAACAACCCAATCTCTGAATTAAAACAGCCCAATCGCTGAATTAAAACAACCCAATCTCTGAATTAAAACAACCCAATCGCTGAATTAAAACAACCCAATCTCTGAATTAAAACAACCCAATCTCTGAATTAAAACAACCCAATCTCTGGGTTAAAACAGCCCAATCTCTGAATTAAAACAGCCCAATCTCTGAATTAAAACAACCCAATCTCTGGGTTAAAACAGCCCAATCTCTGAATTAAAACAACCCAATCTCTGGGTTAAAACAACCCAATCTCTGAATTAAAACAACCCAATCTCTGAATTAAAACAACCCAATCTCTGAATTAAAACAACCCAATCTCTGGGTTAAAACAACCCAATCTCTGGGTTAAAACAACCCAATCGCTGAATTAAAACAACCCAATCTCTGGGTTAAAACAGCCCAATCTCTGGGTTAAAACAGCCCAATCTCTGGGTTAAAACAACCCAATCGCTGAATTAAAACAACCCAATCTCTGGGTTAAAACAGCCCAATCTCTGAATTAAAACAACCCAATCTCTGGGTTAAAACAACCCAATCGCTGAATTAAAACAACCCAATCTCTGGGTTAAAACAGCCCAATCGCTGAATTAAAACAACCCAA
>CM074448.1:30306609-30319109 GCA_037101425.1 Elopichthys bambusa
ATGAACGCATGCTCAAAAAATACATTGAGTGATTTTGGCAGTATCTTTTTATTTTATGCATTATCATAAATATCATTTACACTGCCATTCAAAAGTTTGGGGTAAGTTAAGATTTTTTTAAAGATGCATTAAACTGATCAAAAGTGACCGTAAAGACATTTATAATGTTACAAAATATAAATAAATGCTGTTCTTTTCAACTTTCTGTTCATCAGAGAATCCTCAAAAATAAAATGTATCAGTTTCCACGAAAATATGAACACTGATAATAATCATAAATGTTTCTTTAGCAGCAAATCATCATATTAGAATGATTTGCTTGAAAGGTGCTGTAATTAAAGTTTTTTGTTATTAAGTATGGTTCATTGCAGTGAGGGGAAAAAATGGTTTGAAACTGATGCTATAAAAAGGTTTGTGCCGTACACTGAATTATTGTCTGTTGAGAGCATCAATCCATCAAGAGAGACATTTAGAGATTATAATTGTCAGTTTTTCTCTTCAATCTGTGTGATGTTCATCATTCTGCAGATCATCTGTGAAGTTCGTAGTCATATTAATACATGTGATTTTTTTTTTTTTTTTCTCTGGTGCTGTGTTGGGCCACACACACACACACACACACACACACACACACACACACACACACACACACACACACACACACACACACAGTGTTGTGTCTCTGGCAGGGATCCTTGTTTTATAGTGGGTTTGATCCACTGAAGCTGCCAACATTTGGTTATGCAAACATGGCGCTTGGAGTCCCGGACACTCACACAGAGACACACACACACACACACACACACACACACACACACTCTTTCATCTGTTCTTCATGCATGCATACACACTCCCCACTGCTTGACCAGCTCTTAAACTGTGACAGTGCTGTCTTAATACTTCTCTGTGAATATCTAACTTTAGCTTTTCACATGTACACTAAATTGCAAGTAAAACTCTTATTTTGACCTCTGACCTCTCCATCTGCACAGATCAGGCATAACAATATGAGCACTGACCGGTGAAGTGAATAACACTGATTATCTCTTCATCATGGCACCTGTTAGTGAATGGGATATGTTAGGCAGGAGTCTCTTACCTGGGGAACACATGGCATCAGGATGCACTATGGGAAGAAGGCGAGCCAGCGGAGGCAGTGTGATGCTTTGGGCAATGTTCTGCTGGGAAACCTTGGGTCCTGCCATCCATGTGGATGTTACTTTGACACGTACCACCTACTTAAGCCTTGTTGCAGACCATGTACACACTTTCATGGAAAGTCCGATCCATGGAGGCTCCACCTCACAACTTACAGGACTTAAAGGATCTGCTGCTAACATCTTGGTCCAGATACCACAGCACACCTTCAGGAGTCTAGAGGAGTCCATGCCTCGACGGGTCAGAGCTGTTTTGGCAGCAAAAGGGGGACCAACACGATATTGGGAAGGTGGTCATAATGTTATGCCTGATCGCTGTATATTGAGATGGAACTGACAAATTGACAATTCTTGTTTTTTTTTATGGAATATTGCAGTGTTTATTCTAAATGATTTATCAGTGCACATTTTTATTGTTTTAAATTCATATTCCTCGTCATCTTGAATCAGAATATCTTCTCCTCCCTCTTGCAGCTTCTCTTCTCTGATGACGAGGGCGGGGCAACCTGTCACTCACATGAGATCCACCAACAGCAAACCACAACCATCCAATCAATTCCCCACAGACAAAATCAAGCCCCGCCCTACATTTGTTCTTGTTTGCGAAGCCGTTTCACCCAGATATACGGCACAATAGGGAAGAAAAGATGATCACAACTTCTGTTTCATGCAAACATGCATCTAGCCAGTCAAGTATTATCTCTCTCTCTCTCTCTCTATCTCCAGGCTGTGAGAGGGTGATCTGAGAGACTTTCTATTGTTGGTAATGAGAAGGAGCAGCCCCTCTGCCAGCTGGTGAGTGCTTCACTCTTATCTGAGATTTATTCTTCTGTTTATGTCTTCTGTTAGCAGAATTTGTTATTCAAAAAGTTGCTACGATATCTAACGCCCTGTTTCCCCTGCAGGCGGGTCTCCAGATGTGTGTGGCTGCTGATTGGAGGAGGCTGTACTGGTGGGTGGTGCTCCAGTGGTTAGTGGGTGTGGCTCTAACAGGGCCGTGCGCCCAGCGCTGCGACTGTCTGCCAAAGCTCCCGATAGTCAACTGTTCATTGAGACAACTCGCTTCTGTTCCCGAGGGCATCCCTGTCAACACCCACACGCTCAACCTGAGCATCAACCACTTGAAGACTCTGGCGAGGCGGCGGTTCTCTGGCCTGACGCAGTTACGCGAACTGGACCTCAGCGACAACATGCTGACGGTGATCGAGGTGGAAGCCTTCGCCGGCCTCCAGAACCTCCTCACGCTGAGACTGTCCCGCAACCGGCTAAAGATCATTCCAGTCGGAGCCTTCTCTGGCCTTCCCAACGTTCAGTTTCTGGACATCAGCGAGAATGAGATCTTGGTGTTTCTGGACGACATGTTCCGAGAGATGCCGTCTCTGCAAAAACTGGAGGCCAGCGAGAACGACCTGGTGTTCATCTCGAACCGTGCTTTCAGCGGCCTGGGCAACCTGCAAGAGCTGAATCTGGACAGGTGCAACCTGACGTCGGTGCCGGTCGAGGCCCTGTCGCAGCTCACCGGGCTCCTGCAGCTGCGTCTCTGCAGACTCGGACTGACAACGCTTCCCAATAACTCCTTCCGGCAGCTGGTCCGTCTGCAGGAGCTCCGCGTGTCTCACTGCCCCTGGTTGGACTCGCTGGCGGCCAACAGTCTGATCGGACTCAATCTCACGTCGCTGACGCTCAGCCACTGCAACCTGAGTGCTGTGCCGTACTCCCCGCTGCATCACCTCGTCTACCTGCGATACCTGGACTTGTCCTACAATCCCATCACCACCATCCTTTCCAACCTCCTCGGGGATTTGCTGCGCCTTCAAGAGCTGCATTTGGTTGGCGCAGGACTTTTGCGAGTTGAACCGGGTGCTTTCCGCAACCTCGCCTTCTTCCAGCTCCTCAACGTGTCGGACAACCGTTTGGCAACGCTGGAGGAGTCGGCGTTCCACTCTGTTGGTACCTTGGAGGTCCTTCGGTTGGACGGGAACCCACTTGCGTGCGACTGCCGTCTGCTCTGGGTGATGCGCAGACGCCTGTGGCTTGGCTTCGATGGACAATCACCCGCTTGCGGCTCACCTGTGCAGGTACAAGGCCGGATGTTCCAAGACTTCACAGAGGTCGAGCTTCCAAGGCTGTTCACGTGCCGGCAGGCTCGCATTCTGACCCGTAAGCCGCAGGACATTCGGACAGATGAAGGCCACACGGTTCTGTTCTTCTGCGCGGCCGACGGAGACCCGGCGCCGTCGATTATCTGGCTAAATCCGAAACGCTCCGTCCTCACCGGCTCGGGCAGGATCCGCGTCCTTCCCAATGGGACCCTGGAGGTGCGTTACGCGCAGGTGCAGGATAGCGGATACTACCTGTGTGTCGCCTCGAACGCTGCAGGGAACGACAGTGTCTCCGTGAGCCTGCGGGTTCGCGGGTTTCCGGTGCCCACTCGAAACCGTTCAGGTCCCTTCTTTCTGGAGAGCTGGAGCTTTGCATCCGGTCAAGCGCCAGTCAACGGATCGCAACCGTTTCCATTCGACGTGAAGACGCTGGTGATCGCAGTGACCATGGGCTTCCTGTCGTTCCTGAGCTCGGTGGCCGTCTGCTTCATCTTCATGTTTTTCTGGAGTCAGAGCAAAGGACAGATCAAGCACACGGCAACAATCGACTTTGTCCCGCGCAGCTCCGCGTCGGCGTCAGGAGGTGGACGGACGGCCATGGAGACGGGCAGGTTCACCATGAAACTGATCTGAAAGTTCTAAGAGGCTTGAGAACATGAGATGTTTGAGGTGCTACTAATCTAAAGTGATGAACACACATTTTCACACATATCCTGAGTGCATAAGATGTATGAATGTCGTTCACTGTGTTAAAGGGATAGTTCACCCAAAACTGAAAATTATTCCATGATTTACTCATGATTTACTATGATTGTGTTAATATAACACAATCATAGTTATATTAAATAATATCCAGGCTTTATAATGGGAGTGAATGTAGCTTGAGATTTTGAAGCCCAAAAAAGCACATCCATCCATCATAACAGTAATCCATATGACTCCAGGAGTTAATAAAGGCCTTCTGAAGCGAAGCGAACTCGACTCTCTCCGGAAGCCAGTTATTATAGTTTATAAAGTTTTAAATATGGATATTTTTCTTACAAAACTGCATCGCTTCGCTTCAGAAGGCCTTTATTAATCCTCTAAAGTCATATGGATTGGTTATGATGGATGGATGTGCTTTTTTGGGCTTCAAAATCTCGACCCCCCCATTTTAAAGCTTGGAAGAGCCAGGATATTATTTAATATAATTCTGTGTTCGTCTGAAAGAAGATCGTCATACACCTAGGATGGCTTGAGAGTGAGCAAATCATGGGATATTTTTCATTTTTGGGTGAACTATCCCTTTAAATCATGTTCTTCCTCAGGATTTGTGTCTTGTTTTCCAGTATAAACGTTCTTAAATCAAGATGGAGAAGCACAATGACTTATGAAGTCTCGTTTTTAGACAAAATGATCAAAATTAAGTGAGATTGTGGGTTATTATAGTTAACTAAAACCATAAAAAAAGCATTTTTGTTGCTTTGGAAGAAAAAAAAAAATATATATATAAACAATTTATTTCAGCTGTTTGCAAAGGCAAAATTTCTCATTTTATTTTACTTGATTATTAAAATAACTAAAATTTAAACTAAAAAATATTAATGAAAACTATATAGACATTTAAAACAAAGTTATAAAAATGACAAAAACACTCAACAGAATTATTAAAACTAACTAAAATGAAAATATTTAATAGTATCTCAATGATAGTAAAATAACACTGCCAAATGTTTATTCTCATTTTAATGTTTTTTCTTCACTTTTTTTTTTTCTCTCTCTATTTTTTTGAAGCATAAACTCACTTAATTTGATCCGTATTTTAAAACAGTTTAGTGATGGAAAAACATATACAGCATTTTTTCCATTTCACAATCTCACGTGTCCAAAACTTTTGGCATTTATGCACATGTTTGGTTGTTTAATGTGTCATTTGGATGTGAATGTGATCCGTTAAGTTTGTGAGGCGATAATGAGCTTTAAATGAGCATCTCTTTTAAGAGGTTTTGGCATGATGTTCTGCATGAATGCATGTGCAGAGACTTTATTAAACCGGCGATGACGTAATGAAGCTTTAATTGAGCAGTTGATGAGAGAATACAACCAGACAGAAGATCTCAGGTCAATTAAGTTCGGACCGAAAAGGTTCACTCACGTTTAATAAATCCTAATGATATCATTTGTTCAGTGTTTTAAATTCAAGACCTTGAATGCGCTGCACCTCAGGTTTGTGTGAATGTCTGGAACGGTTGCATGTTTTATGATATTGCTGATGCAGACTGTGTGCTTGCTTTAAAAATCCCATATTTATGCATTTACACACACACACACAAATATATATATATATATAATATATATGCAATCCACCTCAAAGCAATATTGTACCATCATGCACTGCTGTTTATTACCGTAAATAATTGTTTCAGGATTTTTGTTGGTTTAGGATTCCACATCTGTGACTCTCTTTATAGTGTTCAGAGTTTATGGACACTCTCATCTCTCTGTATCATTTGTTTTATTGCAGATATTAAGATGCTGATCTCTTTTTAGAAACATCAGGGCTTTGCTTGTCATAATTTTTTTTATTGTGTTCTTGACTAGAATTTGAGAACAGCTGCGTTTAGTTTAAACATTTCTACAATTTTTACTGTTCATCTGTTTTCGTTTTGTTTTAAATGATCCATTTACTTTTTAATTTCGTGGAAAAACAACTTAATGTCTTTTTATTCAATGACAATTAATCAGTTTTTCAATTTCTGTAAGTGATTGCCAAAAGCATTAAAGTGATCTTGAAACAATTTGTTTGATCCGGTGATTTATTCATATTTAACCATCATATCATATACTGTAAATACTCATTTATATATCTTATAAAATGCACATAAAAGTGATCACACTCATATATTTGTAGTGCACATGATTCATGAAAAGCTCATCTTCGCTCGTTCATGTTCAGTCTCTGGTACTCTTGAGATTAAACTCTTTTGGGGTTTATGTTTGTCACAATCTTGAGTCTGAACGCAGACGCACAGATTAGAAGTTTCCAGTCAAATGTCCGTCTGTCGTCTTTCTTTCCTCGTGTTTTCCTGATCCTGGAGTGTGTGGAATACTGAAGCTGCACGCTGGCGCCTCCTGCTGCTCAGATGGTCACATTACACTCATTACTGCTGCCTCATTTCTTAGCGCTTGCCAGCGAGGATTGTAAGTGTTTCGTAGTGTAACAAAAATGTTGTCTTTGTTTACTTAAAGTATTGAAAACATCACCGAAATATGTCTTTAAGATGTCGCTATGTCTTAACCGTTACGGTTCAGTCATAAAATAGCCTACTGAAAATGGCGGTTATTATGACTGTGTGAGGTGATTTTTCTGTAATATTTTACTTTGTGTGTTTTTAAACGAAGGTCAATTGTCAAGTTTGTGAGTGTTGTCCTTTATTGTTTTCCATCCCATCGTTCACCATTTTGCAGTTTCTGTAAAGATTGCTATTTTTGTTTTAAGGGTTTCTTAGACTAATTTAAAACGCTTATCGTCGTCTGTGCTGTTATAGCAGAAGAAGTTTTGAACAACTTTAGTGTGAGTAAATGATAGAACTTTAATTTTTGGGTGAACTGTCCCTTTAAGCGTCTCAGTCAGCGACGTGCAGTACCGCTTTTAACCACACGAGGCGCATCAAGCGCATGAAAGTGTAAAAAGCTTCGTTTCGTCCGCGTTATTTTCTGAATCTGGTGTCTGAACTCGAGCAGAAACACTTTCACGTTAAATAGTGAGTGTTTCGTTATTAACTGAGACGGAGATAAACAGTCTTTATTGTGCTCTGACTCTGTGCTCGTGTTTGATTGGACGATGCCCTATAAGCTCGTGTTTGATTGGACGATGGTAAACTCGAGGTAACGGTTGAAGAAGAATCCGCATGATTTGAGGAGGTTTTCAGCTTCATGTTTGTGAGAATCTCAGAGTTTCTCTCAGTCTCTGAGCAGGACATTATTTCTCGAGTGTGTGTTTGTAGTTGGAAGTGTTTCTCGTGATATCAGACCGTGTGACCGTCATTGAGATGTGTAGCGGGCTGAGTGACTCCTTTAGCGCGGAAGCATTGTCGGTATCGCTTCTCGGCCTTTTGGCTAAGATCAAGTGTAGTATCTGTTCTTATCAGTTTAATATCTGATACGTCCCCTATCCGGGGACCATATATTAAATTGATTTTTGGATCAGGGAGATGGAATAGGGGCTTGCTCCGTCCACTCCACGCATCGACCTGGTATTGCAGTACCTCCAGGAACGGTGCACCCCACCGGGGAACTTATATGGTGAAAAATAAGATATATTATAAGAATAATCCATGTCTGTGGGACTAGTCTTGAGTTAATAACATTATGGAATAATTTTTGGTTTAATAATATATAAGAGTAATGAAATATCTGAAGTATGTAATGATTCTTTTTATTGAATCAAAAAGGTTTTAATTATGTAAAGTCATCCAAAGCTCAATACAGCCATTTCATTTGTGATTAAAATATCTTAAAATGTAATAAATGTATATATTTTTTTATTCTGACATGATTTTATAACATCATATATCAAAATGGTATTAAAATGATGTGTAGAAGTCGTTGCTTTGTTGTTAGAAAGAATTAATTTCATTGATGTCATTCGGAGTGACCAATATAAAGGGGCCATTTTGGATCAAGTCATGTGGTCAGCATCATGTGACATCATTCAGACCACATGGTCATGAAGTAAAGTAACTAACTCTCTCTTAACTATTTGAAAAATGTATGTTTTCACTTGATCATACGCATGTCCTGAAACAGGTCATTTGGTACAACCGCTATAAAACATGGAAAATGTTGTGATATTTTAAAAACTTGTACTAAATATAAAATGTTTGATTGTCCTTTTGCTAGATATCAGCCTGTTAGCATTGTTTGAAAATATCGTCATTTGGTATAACCGAAATTTAGGACATTTTTTGGTGACAAATTTTGTCCATCATGTAAAAAATGACAAAAGCAGTGTTAACTGATTATAAAAACCACATAATCTCATTGTTAACACTTAATAAAACTTAATTATATCTCCATTATGTTTTTTTTTTTTACACTTTTAAAAACCTTATTTGTTATAGAGACGCTTCTTAAAGTCATCTTTAAAGAGCCAGTGAGCGTTTTTCTACAGTGACCAGGAAGGGACATTTTGGGTTACCATTACTATAGGTAATGCTTCTTACATAATAATTGTTTGATCGCATTTTTACATGCAGGGAATGAAAACGAGGCTGTGGGATGTAGAAAGTAACAACATACCGATCGTTCAGCCGATGAAACGTGTTTCCGAAAACTTTAATTGAAAAAGACTCATGTTATTTAGCACCTTATCCCTCACAGCCTTGTTTTTATCTGTTAAATTCAATATGGCGTCAATCCATCATATTTTCTCACTGACACGCCCCCAACTTGGACTTACAGAATGTTCCGAGTTTCCCACTTGTAATTACGACTTTGTGTTGTAAATACGATCAATCTGACATCAGCTGCGCTCAAGGGATCTGCCCTTTGGTTAAGAAATTCACAATACTTACAAATATATCTGACAGATTTACAAAGTTATTACCTCGAATGTTATTTTATTAAACATTTTCCCCTAAAATCATCACAGATTCATCAAATAAAAACACATCTTTTGTTAAGCATGTATATATTTATTTATTTGTTTGTTGAAATATTTAAAGTTTTGTAATATTTCCCCAGAAAAATGTAAACTTCTCCATATTCACAAAAAGAAAGACATTTCTGTTTATCAATCATTGTCAATAAAATGAAATTCATAATTACAATAATAATCATATTTGAATATAATATCTTTATAATAATAATAATAATAATATGAACATTCAAAACATCACTCCATATTCAGAGATGCTCCACTCTAGAATCAACAAATCTCTCCTGCATTCAAGAATATTTCCATGGGTAAATATATAAATATATACATCCTACGCTCCTGAATCGGGTCAGGGGTCAGGGGTCAATGCTATGGCTTGTCCGTGTCTATGGCTAAATTGGCAGGTGGTTCCCGTTGTAAGGACCGTTTCATCATGAAGACAGAAACTCATAGCAGTAAAACTAGTGCTACACGATGGGAAAAAGATACACGATCACAATCTGTCGTAGCATCACTGACCCCTATACACGTACCATGGCTGAAAATGATCGCGAGGTCCTGCCGGACGTGGTGAAAAATGACCGGCAGGACGTCCTTCGCCTTATTGAAATCTACGTCTCAATGGCAACATGTGCTTGTGTTCAGCCAATCAGAGCTCAGTATGGGAACTGTAGGCACAGAAACACTGTTCATTATCATTATTTTTTCATAACTATTATTACCTGAAATGCAGACAAAAGTAATACTTCCAACAAAAAAAAGGAAATAAAGACGAAAGTAATCGACTAAAGCCCCAGCAAAGCAGCTACTGGCGTATATGAGTATCATCCATCAAACACCAAGAAAAGAGAAAAACTCAACCGACTTAAAATGAGAGAAACTTTCAATCTGGACTCTATGTACAGAATTCAGCAGCCAACCGTGTGAAATGAGTGTGTGTGAGTGTGTGTGAGTGAAGCACAAGCGCTGTTCTCTGACCCAAAGAGCCGCAGACGGTGATCAGGCCGCTCGACACACACCAAATACTGACGAAATATCATCTTCATGAAAAATATTAATAGGCGACATCTGTAGGGAAGCACCAATATGAAACTTCTGACGGCACGTCATGCTAAAAACAATATCTTTTTCTCCATGCGCACTAATTCATGAGGCCGGTCCTAAAAACACAACAGCGCAAACGAATGTTTCGCAACACATTATCGGCTGGTAAATTATCAGTATTATTGATACGGCCCTGGAAAAATCTGTTTTATTAATTTTTTTAAATCACATTTTAAGGGTTAAATTAAATGTTAGTAATCAGAAAGCACGTCTAAATCATATTTTTAGGGCCCTATTAAATACATTTATATTTTTTCCTAAAGTCTGTCTTTCATTTACATATTTGTGGATTCTGTTTTAATGTTTAAATAATTTTTTTTAGTAATAAAAAGCATGTCAAGTTAACTGAAATTTTTAAACTTTTCAGTTTAATTTTTTCCACCCCCAAATTCCATTTTTTCTTTTTTACTTTTCTGGATCCAATTTTAATTTTAAAATTAAACATTAGTAATCAAAAAGCACATCTAATTTACGAAAAACTTATTAAAAGTTTAACAAAAAATTTTTTTTACGGCCCATTAAATACACTTAAATTCTGTCTTTTATTGAAATATTTTTGGATTCAATTTTAATGTTTAAATCAGTTTTTGTAATAAAAAAGCATGTCAGGTTAATTAAAATCATGAAACTTAAACTTTTAATAAATTGTTATGAAATTGTATAACAATAAAATGAAACATTTTTTATGTTTTAATTTTTTGGATCCACTTTTAATGTTAAAATGAAATTATTAATCGGAAAGCACATCTAATTTATTGAAATTATACAATTTACCATAATTATATTAAAAGATTAACAAAAAAAAAAAAAAAGATTCTATAATGATTCTGTGTTTTCTGTTTTAACTTCAATTTTAATGGTTTGATTAAATTTTAATCATCAAAAAGGTTGTCTAATCAAGTTTTTTTATTTGTAATAATTTTTGTAATAAATGTTATAATTTAATACAAATTTATTGTAAAAAAAAAAAAAAAAAAAAAAAAAAAAGGCGGTAATAATCAAATGAAGTTAATAAAACATTAACAATTTAATTATTAAAAAAAAAAAAAGTAATCAAATTTAAAAAGTGTAACAATTCATTTTATTTATAAGTGCCGCCCAATAAAGATTTACTGTTAAAAATGAAAACATGAAGATTGCCTGATAGTCCCTAAAAGTAAAGTTTTAATATGTTTAATATTTATATTATTATTATTACTTTTGAGAAATATATTCTAATGTACAACAGTAATATATTTCTGCCACAATTTCTTTACTTTTATTTTGACGGGTTGTCATGAAGACCTTTGAGTTTCTGTGTATCTGACGAAAGATTTTATCCAATAAAACTGGTTAAATGCTTGTGATGTTAAACCATATCGGTAACACAGTCTTCTCCATCTTAAATAGAGTTTAATTTCATTAAGTCGCGTGAGGAGCGGCTCACTGGGCTCTGAAGAGCGAGTGCTTTAGTGTGCGGCTGCATCATTTGTGGCTTCATTACGAGATGAACACTGGAGTTTAGCTCTAGTCAGATGGTTGGTTGCGTCTAAATCACTGAACCTCTTCATCCAGGTGTTTCGTACAAACACACACCTGCACTAAACGAACACGTCTCCAGAATCAAAGCACGACAGCAATCCCAGAGCGTTTCCCACACTGACCGGCGTCTCGTCTTCACTTCTTCGGCTGGAGGAAGGCGAGGCGAAGCAAGCCAGTCACATCCACGTCTCTCAGAGATGAGCATGAGATAAACAGAGTGTCCGACTCACTCGTCAAGTCTTTTTTTGCCCTGTTGTTCTCAGTGGAGCTCTTTAGGCACGGAGAGGAGAGCCCGCCCCCCGCTCAGGACAGGAAGGGGCGGGATTCTGAGCGGCACGACAGCGTCTGATTGGCTCAGAAAGAATCAAGCCCCTCAAAACATCATTTGAAAAAAACAAGATTCGTTATTGAGTCATTATTAGGAAGTTGAGGCTGCAACTGATCAAAAACACACACACACACACACACACATACGTACACAAACACACTCCTGCGGTAAAGAGAGAGAGAGAGAGAGAGGCAGGGGATGATGGGAAGAGAATGAGAACTTCTTAAACGAATGTGTCTCTCTCTCTCCGTCTGCGTTGATTTTCTTTGTGCTATCGGTGTGATTGTTTCGGCCTCGAGATGCTGATTGTCGTCCATTTGGCTCAAAAAAGACAAAGACAGCAGGAGAGAGAGACACATCTGAGAAATATATATTTATATATCAGTTATATACATATATACTCTCAACATGTGTTTGTGAGAGAGGAGAGAGAAAGAGAGAGAGAGAGAGAAAGACAGAGAGTTTGTAGAGTTGTAGAGTCGGTCGTCCTGCTCAGGCTCCGCCTCTCTCTTCTCTCTCAGCCAATCATCAGACATTCCTGGGTTGAGGTTCAACCAATCACATGTCCTCTAGTCCTGCACGAGCCAATCATGTTCCAGAGTGGGCACCATAAATCGGCTGAGGGAGAAACAGAAGCCGAGATTCAGAAA
>CM074448.1:30326609-30341609 GCA_037101425.1 Elopichthys bambusa
TGGCCAGAGAGGCGGGCGTGCCGGTGCCTGTCGCCGTCTGCGGGGCGATGCCCATCAGAACCTGCTGCTGAAGATTCTCCTGACGCCACAGAGAGATTCACATCAACTAAAACTGAAAACATGTTCGCTACTAGAAATAAAATAAATATTATCTGAAATAAAACATATATATAAAAAACTCAAATTTACTGAAACTTTAATTAGAATTTAAATCTAAAAGATTAAAACATCAAAATATTAATAAAAACTATAATAGTGTATCAATAATACTACAATAACACTGATCCTGTTGTACATGACCTTCCTCAATAATAATTACAAATTAACTTAATTTAAACAAGTTTCATTAATTATTAATAAGGTTAAAAGTAATTTTATTGACATTTATAAGCCAATAAATTACTGAAGTGTTCAGCACGAAACTATAAATATTTTAATATGAATAATTTATGATAAATAATTATAATAAATTGTATACACATGTATATAAACAATATTTACAAAATATATAATGAATGCTCATTAATATTTATTATAAATTCTTATAATATTTTTAATAAATATTTATTATGCTACTTATTATACATATTTTAATTATTAATGTTAATATTATTACTTTTTCAGAAGGTTTCATATATTTCCAAGAGTTTTATTAATGTTTATGATTTTTAAGTTAAGTGTAACATTGTTAAAATGCAATACATTTCCAGATTTTCCAGCACAACCATGAAAATCCTGTAAATTATGATTTTTGTTATTTCACGAATAATTCAACACATTTAACCCCAAATTCCCATTACTGTAATGCTGTAAAAATTATGATAAATTATTTGCATTGTGGTGAATTTATAGAAAAGTGTCTGTTGGTAATTTATGCTGATTTAAGCATTAAAATAAAAAAGTATGTTTATTACTGTATCTAATTATCAAGAAAATAACATCACAATGCAAAACCGAATCTTTTGATCCCAAAAATAGTCTTCAATTTCTTTATGCAAAATACAAATTTTAATATTTTGCATAAAGAATATTTTGCATATTTATTCATAATTTATTATTAATATTCTTTTCTTTTTTTTTTTTAAATATTAAAACTTGAGCTGCACATTTAATTATATATACATAATTCAATAACAATATTAGCACAAGTGAGCTGTGATTGGGCGAGCGCGGCAGTACCTGCACCTGCAGCGAGAGCTGTCTGCGGGCGTAGTCGGCCTGGTTGTGGCGCGTGAAGTCGTCGCTGTAGCTGTGCGAGTGGACGATGTTTGGCTGCACCAGGCTGTTCTGCGTCCGCAGGGCCGAAAGGTCCTCGCTGCGAGAGAAGCCGCTGTGTCCGAACGACGGCACGCCGAAGCCCACATGCCCGTTCTCCGGCTCGGGCGGCAGCAGGAGTGGCGGTGGGGCGGCGGGGGCGTGCGGCGGCGTGTGGTACTGCGGCCCGTCCGAGGCCAGGTGGAACAGAGGGTTCTGGAAGGACAGAGGCACGTGCATGGCGGCCGCCTGCTGCTGCTGCTGCTGGGACAGCGAGTCCGTCGTCAGGCCGCCCGAGTGACTCAGACGCAAACCGCCCGACATGCTCGAGCCGCCCGACCCTGCCGACACGCGGCCTCCGGCCCTGAGGGGGGCGCCGCCCATCGGACCGAACCCGGCCAACCCGGCCAGAGAGCCCTGAGAGGAGTTCAGCAGGTCGTTGACGGAGTGCAGGTTCGACACGCTGTTGATGCGTGAATCCTGCAGGTCCATCATAGAAACACTCTTATTCACACTGAGAACCTGACGAGACACACACGAGACCGGACCGTTTGAGAACGAGACGGCTGCTTTTACTCAAGCATCAGGCTCTGTCAAGTCAAGTCAAACTTGTTTGGATATAGTGCTTTTCATGATACTCATTAGGGATTCATAGGGATATGAACGTTTTGGCTGATACCGATAACCGATAATTCTTTATATTTGAAGGCCGATAACCGATATATTGGCTGATAAATCTAAATCAGCATTTTTATATAATTTTTGAGAGCCTGAATACAAAAACAAAAGTCTCATCATTAAAAGCCGTGTCCCAATCACACAATTATAATGTTCTCATTATAATATTACGTAGCCGATATGACAGACTTGCGCTGCACATGTTGCACTTGAAGTGATTTCAATCATATTTCAAGCAATTCATAACCATAATGGTGAACAGTGCGCATCTGAAGTGTCTCAGCTGAAGGAAATAATCCATTATTTAATATATCAGCCAAATTTTCAACAATTAAACATGAACATATATCGTCCGAAACCGATATGGTGTCTGATATATCGTGCATCCCTAATAATAGTTTCAAAAGCAGCTTTACAGATAATCATGATGTTTATAATATCCTAAAATAGCTGTATTCAGCAGATTAGAGCTGGACGACAATATAGTTACATTTTGCAGTTGAGATTTGCTATATGGTACAAATATTGCTTTATGTGGTGTACTTTATGAATATAGAGCTGTGTGATGATTTACAGTTTTTAAAGCAAAATTAATTTAATCCTAAATCAAAAAGGATTTATTAACATGCTTAATTATCAAGAAAATAATGCAAAACCAATCTTTTGGTCCTAAAAACAGTCTTTTAAAATATTGTATATAATTATATAATTACTGGCGCGTTAGTGAATAGTGAACAAGAAAAGATCGACACAGGATCAATTACCTTCCAAAGGATCCTAATGCTAGGAAAGTGGTTATGTGAAAGTCTCAGCAGAGCATTATTTGTTTGTATTCGGTGTATTTCACAGTGGATTATTTGATAATTCAGTCACAATTTCAGCGCAGGCTTTGCGAACAGACTTTTACGATATGGATCCGACAGTAATGCCTGATCTGTGATCAGAGTTAGATTTTCATTGTCTCAAAATCATTTAAAGCTGTTTTATGCATCAGTAAATCAAACCAGTGACTAAACGATCAACTGCACATTGTTAAATTGTGATTAAAAATTATATACGGAAAGTGATCAAAGAACGCTCCCTTTACAATCGCTGGAGCTGTCAATCAAACAGCGCGAGTTTATCTGGTCTCGTTAGAATCAGTGACGCTCTACACAATGAATCTCTTACTGTATTTACATCATGTTTGCATTGTTAGTTACGATGAAAGCATGTAGAAATCGCGTTGCAATAACAAGATCACTGCACTCACGCGATCAACAGACCGCACAATGCTCATCACTGCAACCTTCCATGTGACGGCAAAAGATCTAAATATAATGCAATAATCAACACTTTTCACGATTCGTTAATCTTGACAGCTGTAAGAGTAAAAACATAGTAAAAGTATTCGAGAGCGTTCCACATGTAATACTCAAAGATGTCAGCCAATCACAGCAGTAGGGTTGAGTATCGAGAACCGGTTCAAAGAACTGGGGATTCGATACGATGCGCGCATTTCGATTCTGGTTATCGATTCCCGACTTTTTTCAGTCATTCTCGTTTTACAGTTTTATCTATCTGCTAGGACCTGCGACAAAGACCTCATCTCATCACGCACGTGTGCAGTTCTTCACTGACTTTTGCTGCATTAATCTGAAGGAACGAACATTTGAAATAATGAACTTGCGCGTGCAAAAGACGCGATATGTGAACGGCCCCTAAGAAACCGGTGTAACTTTCCCAGCCGCGAGTCCTGCTGCAACGCACCAGATACAGCTAATATCAGCAAAAGACTTTGCATTTTAATTTCTACGTTAATGCCTCCGATAGCAACTGCCTGTTATATATTTTATGTTGTGTATTTTTTGTGTTATACCTAAATAGTTTTGGTTTGCAATTGCATCTGATCATTCCTTATTGAAAGTGTTATTTATTTCATTATTAGACAAATTGTCACAGTTACAGCCTACTGGTTAAAGCCTAAGTGTGGCAAGAATAAAAGGTAAAAACATTATTCTTGAAGCATTTGCTCTTTTTTTCTCTGCATAAAAAAAGATTGGAATCGGAACCGAGAATCGATAAGTTAAAAAGTTAAAACGATACCCAACCCTACACAGCAGTGGGCGTTTACACTGAAGTCTCACAGCAGACACGCCCCTTCAAACAGATTTATTTCTAAATTATGACCATTTTTTTGATCATATTAAATTACGAGTGCACCTCAGGAAACATAAAATAATAAAAAATCCACTTCAAGACCCCTTTAAATATTCATTACACGAGTATACTGCATGTGTACAGAAATAAATTCAGTGTGAGTGTGTGTGTGTTTGTGCACCTTGGGGTCTGGTTCAGTGATATCAGAGCTGCTAGTGCAGTAGGCGGGGCTTGAGCGTGCGAGAGGAGGGCGGGTCACGTAGAACACGTCTTTGTTGCCACGAAGATCCCGCTCGGAGAAAGCAGCCATTCCGGGGTGAGAGAGAACGCCACTGCCGGACAGACCGGCCGTAGGAGACGGCAGACGAGAGATGTCTATAGAGCTGAACACACACACACACACACGTGACCACCAGCCTGATGAATCCACAGCCGTACATACAGTGAATATTTCCCTTTATATACACAGACAGACAGAAAGACAGACAGGTAACCTGTTGAGGTCTCTCATCATGAGGCTCTGGAAGTCGTTGGTGGCGAGGCGGCTGAAGGCGGGTCGTGACAGGTGTCGTTCGGGCGGCTGGTGACTCGCCTGACGGTGCAGCTGTGGGTTCCGAAGCGCCACGCTGATGTCATTCAGTAACCGCGGCAATGGGCCCAGCTTCAGTATGGCGTCCTGAAGAAACGAGACACAGCCAACTGATACTTCAGCTGTTTGCCAGCATCACACACACACACTTGAAGATGGCTGTCCGTACCTTACTCAGCTGCGCCATGACCTCCCACAGCAGACTGTGCAGGATGGACAGCTCTCGGCCCAGGTCGATATAGCCCTCGAACGCTCCAGCGTTACTCACACACTCCAGATTGGAGATCTCGTACAGGAATTGCTGCATGGAGCCCCACTCCATCTCCAGGAACTCGTTCATGAAGCCCAGATAGTCCTCCTTCCCACTGAACCTGCAGAGAACACACAGACAGCAGTGTGGGAGAGACAGACAGACGGACAGAGAGAGAGAGAGAGAGAGAGAGAGAGACAGGGCAGAGCGGTGATGGGCGACAGAAAGAAAGAGAGACAGATGATAAGTGACGAGCCAACAGACTGAAGATCAACTGTAAACACAGAACGCCGTGAGACGCTGTGAGACGACATGAGACAGATATAAACCCTGAGATATCATGAGACACACTGAGACGGACGGCAGGAGCCACCAGGGTTATCAGAGCTAGCTAAAAACGAAACCATAAAAACACATTTACGTGACTCGAAATAAAATTACGGAGCTCCGCACATGACATGCGGGGAAAAATATGTATAGCGTGGCTATGAATTAACAATTTGTTCCCACGACTTACTAATACATCAGCAGCACGTTTTACTGATTCAGTCCCTCGTTTTAAGTAAATCGTGCACACGATATAATTCGTTCCCTCATTTTATGCAAACAATATAATTTATTCCTTTATTTTAAGGAAATTGTTTGCATAATATAATAATTTGTCCCCTCGTTTTAAGTAAATTGTGCGCACGATAATTCGCTCCCTCCTTTTATGCGAACAATATTATTCATTCCCCTCATTTTTGCACAATATAATAATTCGTTCCCTCATTTTAAGTAAATTGTTCGACAAAAATATAATAATTTGTTCCCTCATTTTAAGTAAATTGTTCTCACAATATAATAATTTGTTGCCTCTTTTTAATGCAAACAATATAAATCATTCCTTCATTTTAAGTAAATTATGCGCACGATATAATAATTCATTCCCTCGTTTTAGTAAATCGTGGCCACGGTTTAATAATTCTTTTTCTTTGTTTTAGTTCAATCAAAATGAGGGAACGGATTAGTTCAACGTGACCACAATTTACTAAAACGAGGGAAGAAATGAATAAGTCATGGGAATAAATACTGAACAGACATATAAAAAAAAACTAATAAAAATGGCAAAAATTACTAAAACTTTAACAAAACCTAAAATGGAAATGAAAAATATTCAAATAAAAAATTAATTCAAAATATAAACTAGAACTATAATAAAAACTATAACAGTAAATTAACGATAGTAAAATAACACTGGTGCCGACGCCTAAATGGGAATGAAAGCGAGAGTGGGCGTGTCCGTGCGTGTCATGTGATGGATGACTGACGGATCAGAGCTGGTGATGGACGCGCTGAATGACGCTGGACTCTAGTGACTGACTTTGAAAAGCTGGCCAGGCTCTGCACCACCTTGGCGATGAGCGTGAGGGTTCGCGAGGTGCGTTCGGACGGATACTCCTGCGTCAGATTGAACAGGGACGGGGACATGATCGCCGGACACAGGAAGCGCAGGAAGAGAGAGGAGCTGATGAGGCGGTCGGCGATGTCCTCTCGACCGCGTTCAGCGCAGCGCACCCGCCACGACGCGAACACCTCCTTCAGCTCTCGAGGAAACACGCTGCAGAGAGAGAGAGAGAGAGAGAGAGACATTCAGTTCCATCAGAGCAGACTGTGAGATTCATTCTGTTTGATGAATGAGGCTTTATTTGATAACGAGAGTAAATCCAATCAAAGAGATTCAAACGTCCTCCTGAAGATGAGAGGAGCGACTGAGAAGAGTAATCACTGGAGCAGTTACAGTAATAAATTAATCTGAACACATTTGATCATTTAACCGATTTGGAAATACTAAACCAAGGTTTCCCAAACTGGGATTCATGAGGGAACAGCAGAGGATTTGATGAAACGCTAATATCATAAAAAACTGTGAACATGTGGAAGTGTTGTTAAGTCATCTAAATATTAAGTTAAAAGAGTGTTTGGTTTGTGAATCTCTGCTCTGGATGGATCAGCCGATGTGTGGCGGACTGGAACTGACCAATGGGAGTTGATGATCTTGCAGAGCGCCAGCTCGCAGCACATGCGCAGGTTGGCCTGATGGTCCGACAGCACAGACGGAGGCGTTCGCATCGGATCCACCTCACAGTTCTCCTCCGACTCGTACAGCGCGCGGATGAACTCTCCTGAAGAGCAGAAGACCTTCGTCATCATCATCATCATCATCCTCACACACACACACACACACAGCGTCAGCACTCACCGATGGTGTCCTTCAGATAGCGATGCGCTATGAGCTTCAGGAACTCCTCGATGGCTTTGGTGGCCAGCGTGTTTTCTCTGAAGATCAGGTGCTCGCGGTCGATGAAGCGATCCACCTCGCACATGGCCATGTCAGACAGGAAGTCCTGAAACACACACGGGCGGCTGACGTCAGTCACCTGACCACTTCACAGGGTGGTACTTTAGTATCACTGACCACATGATCAGACTGCTCACATGACACGAGCAAACGTCTTCACTCCCTTCACATTCATTATTCTCATTATTCTATACCCAAAGTACAGCACATATGATGAACTCACATACACTCTGTGTCACTGTTTATTTTTTAGGATATTCTCAATTTTATATTTGAGAAAACAGGATTTTCTTTACATTTTTTATTATATATTTATTTTTAGAAATGCTCAATTTAATATTTCAGAAAACAGAATATTTTTAAAAAATATGTTTTATATTTATTTTTTTAGAAATAATCAATGTTATATTTTAGAAAACAGAATTTTCTTTATTTTTTTTAATATTATTTATATGAATTATATTTCATAGAAAAATAATTTAATTTGGTATATATTTATGTTTTAGAAATTGTTGCTTTTATATTTCGTAAAACAGAGTTTTTTAATATACATACTTGTATATATTTATTTTAAAATGTTCAATTTAATATTTTATAAAACAGAATATATTTCAAAAATATTTTTGTATAATTCTTTTCAGAAATTATCAATTTTATATTTTATAAAACAGAATTTTCTTTATATATATTTTTAATATAATTACATTTAGAAATTCTAAATTATATTTTATAGAAAGAGAATATTTTTAAATATATATATATATATATAAATTATCAATTTTATAGTTTAGAAAACGCTGTATATTTTTTATTATGTATTTATTTTTTATATATATTATTTATTTATTTTTAGAAATGATTTTTTTTTAAATAAATATACTTTCAATGCAAGTTTTTATTTTATATTTTAGAAAAAATAATTTTATATTTTAGAAAAATGTATATATTTTTTAAATAAATGTTTTATATATTTACTTTTAATAAATGCTCAATTTTATATTATAAACAGAACAGTATTTCTCCATAATTCTTTCCATACGTATCCAGACCTGGAGGTGAGTGAACGGGAAGCAGTGAGTGTGACCTCTGACCTTGGCCTTGCCGGTGCTCTGCAGGATGTGCACCAGCGCACACGCCACCTCCTCTTTGCTCTTGGCGCTCAGCAGCGGCTCCAGAACTCCACACAACGTCCTGTAGTTGTTGGTCACGTACTCGGCGAACTCCTTGTACAGCTCCATGGGCAGGATGTTCATGGTCTGGTAGCGAGACTTGAGGCGCAGCGAGGCGTTGATGATCTTCCCGCTGCTGCCGCCGCCGCCTTTGGCCAGAACGCTGGGCTGGATGACGGGATACCACTGCTCCACGAACTGACGGCCCGTGATGCTAGGGATAGGGATGCTGACCAGACCCAGATACGTGCTCTTCTCCTGCACACACAAACACACGCGCTGGTTATGATTTAAAATGATAACAAATAAAAGGAATCGTTACAGTGTTTATTTGATTCAGTTTTATGAATTAAATTGATTAGACATGCTTTCTGATTAAAACGGAATCCAAAAAGATAAAACGGATTTCGTAGGGCTTTATAAAGCTCCAGCTGTTCTAGAAAGGTAAAGTGAGTTATTAAAGGTGGGATCGATCTGAATCTCTGATATCAGTGCGGGTCAGTGATCAAGTGCACTTGTAATTCACCCTCTCTCTCCTGTAGTGAGCGAGCTTGTGTAGCAGCACAGCACAGACCTTCCGTCTCTTCTTGTCCGTCTCCTTGTACAGGTGCAGTCTCAGGCTGCGGATGGCCGGGAGGTTGTTGAACTCGAAGTGTTCGCCCCAGAACACCGTGTCCGTCCGCGGTTTGCTGGTGGTTCGCGCGTACAGCATGTCGTCCAGACACAGCTCGCAGTAGTAGCGCTTCTTCGCCGGGAGGTCGCGGGCCTCGATGATCCACAGCTTGAGCACATTATCAACACGACGGCTGTTATCCTGCAGAAAACACACAATGAGCAGATGAACATCTCTGTTAACTGAGATACGATAAAATAGAAGATGAAAAAAAATCTGAACGCACGAGAGCTACTATAATATATTTTACAAACAGATCTTTTTATCAGATTATCTTCTCAGTGAATGGAGCAGAAACACTGATGACATCATCTTGAAGCGTCTGTCCGTCATCAGATGATCTCCAGAATGAAAACATGCCTCCGTACCTTGTTGGGTTTGATGGCTCGCTGCAGATTCTCGATCCATTTGTCCCTCTCGGCAGCGGAGCGGCACGCGAAACACTTGGTGCCGGACGCCGTCGTCACCTGAAGCGCACAGATTCAGCACTAGTGAGGCTACAGGAAGTGATGATTACTGAATAAACAAACCTGATTCAAAGAGTCGTTTGCTGCAAATCATATTCAGAGCATTTGCTTTGCATCTTGTATAATATTTCTATGATTCTATGATTGTATTACACAGTCTTTTCTGAAATATTTATGTTTTATGAAAAACTTTTCCACTTGAGTTTTCATAGTCACACTGCTTTTGACCAATTCAATTTGACTATAAAATAAAAATAGCTATAAAGTAAAACTATAATATAATGTTATCATATTTACATAATTATAATTATATGAATAATAATTATTATTATGATTTTATATATTTCATTAACATAAATACAAATACATTTTTTATTTAAATAAATTATTATAACATGATTTAAATAAATATTGTATTAAATTATTAATTGAATTTTTAAAACAATTGTATTAAAATAAAAATAATATATATTAAATTAAAAATTATTTAAATAAATATTAAATGAATATATTTGAGAAAAAATATATTAAAATAGATAAATAAAATTTTATTTAAATTAATAATACATCTAGAAAAATGCAAAGATTTAAAGTAATACATGATTTAAATAAATGTGATTACAATAAATGAATATAAATTGATTTACATAATACATTAATACATTTGATTTTAAAAATGTATTAAAATAAACCAAATTCGATTAAAATAAACAAACAAAAATTGATTAAAATAAATAAAACATGATTAATATAAATAAATGTAATTTAAAAATGAATAAATGTATTAAAATATATAAATTTGATGTAATAAGTAAATAAACAAAAAACAAAAATACACAAATTTCTAATATAAAATTTTAAAGTAAAAATATAAAGCTGCCACACAGCAGACTGATCATATTTGGGGTCAGTGGATCTAAAATAAGCTGAAAAGTATGGATGGCGACGTTCACTGACGTGTTTGTCCAGGATTTGAGGATCCCAGGTGCAAATTCATTGTTCTACTCAGAAAGCAGCAGTGAATGGAGACTAACACAGACCTCGAAGCAGTACTCCTGCCCGAGAATGCTGGAGTGGACGGGTTTGATGATGGCGTCCTCGTCCAGCGTGAGGTCCAGGGCCTCGGCCGCGCTGCTTGGAGACAGCAGGGACTCGTGCGAGTGAGACTCCTTGAAACTCTGCATGAGGCGCGTCCTGCAGACAGACAGACAGACGGATTGTTCTATATGTGCTGTACATTTGTGACTCACTGAAGCACAATGAGGAGCGTGAGTCACTGCATCTGCTGCAGCGTGTGAGTGAGTATATATACCTCTCCTGGTCAGCACTGCGGAATCGTGGGAGGATCATGTGGCGGAAGCTTCCTGTGCGGTCGAGTTTGGGTTGACTCTTTGCTCGTTTAATTGATCCTTTCAGGCGGCGACTTAGAAAACTCTGTGAACACAAACACACATGCACTCATTTCCACGCTCTTATTTTAGTGTGTGATCATAGAGAATCTCCAGCAGAGGGCGACGTGAGCCAGAGATGCCGTTCCTGCGCCGTGAGTCACTGCAGCTGCTGCCCACGCGACGCTCTCTGTGACATCTGCAGCGCTGCTGCGTATGTGTGTGTGTGACTCAAACCATCGGTTCAGATCACTTTTAGCACACACTCAAACTGATATTAAAGTCAGCATGAAATGGAACTTCCAACCGACTTTCCCAGCTTACAAAAATATGGTCTGAAACGTTCTGAAAATGCTATTTCTGAACGTTTCTTCTTGGTTATAATAATAAGGGAACGTTCCAGTTCATCAAACATTATGAGAATGTTCCTTTTGAATGTTTAGATAAACTAAAACGTTTCAGAAAAAAATCCATGAATTATGTTTAAGGCCAGATAACTCTGAATGAACATTCTATTAATGTTACTGGAAGAACGTTTGTTCATAACCTTGCCAGAAAATTAGCCAAAGTGCAAACATTTTTATTTGACAACTGTAATTTCTATTAAATATATGTCTAAAATACAAGGAATGAAAATACTGAAGGAAGTACAAAAAAGATGGATATGAAGATATGAAATAAACTATCTTGTTAGATAGTTCTAAAGCGTGGCTTTAGAATCACCATGATATCGTATCGTGGCTTTAGAATCGGCATAATATCGTATCGTGGCTTTAGAATCGGCATGATATCGTATCGTGGCTTTAGAATCGGCATAATATCGTATCGTGGCTTTAGAATCGCGATGATATCGTATCGTGGCTTTAGAATCACCATGATATCGTATCGTGGCTTTAGAATCGGCATAATTTCGTATCGTGGCTTTAGAATCACCATGATATCGTATCGTGGCTTTAGAATCGGCATAATTTCGTATCGTGGCTTTAGAATCGGCATAATATCGTATCGTGGCTTTAGAATCGGCATGATATCGTATCGTGGCTTTAGAATCGGCATGATATCGTATCGTGGCTTTAGAATCACCATGATATCGTATCGTGGCTTTAGAATCACCATGATATCGTATCGTGGCTTTAGAATCACCATGATATCGTATCGTGGCTTTAGAATCACCATGATATCGTATCGTGGCTTTAGAATCTGCATAATATCGTATCGTGGCTTTAGAATCGCGATGATATTGTATCGTGGCTTTAGAATCGGCATGATATCGTATCGTGGCTTTAGAATCGGCATGATATCGTATCGTGGCTTTAGAATCGGCATGATATCGTATCGTGGCTTTAGAATTGGCATGATTTCGTATCGTGGCTTTAGAATCGGCATGATTTCGTATCGTGGCTTTAGAATCACCATGATATCGTATCGTGGCTTTAGAATCGGCATAATATCGTATCGTGGCTTTAGAATCGGCATGATTTCGTATCGTGGCTTTAGAATCACCATGATATCGTATCGTGGCTTTAGAATCACCATGATATCGTATCGTGGCTTTAGAATCGGCATAATTTCGTATCGTGGCTTTAGAATCGGCATGATTTCGTATCGTGGCTTTAGAATCGGCATAATATCGTATCGTGGCTTTAGAATCGGCATGATTTCGTATCGTGGCTTTAGAATCGGCATAATATCGTATCGTGGCTTTAGAATCGGCATGATATCGTATCGTGGCTTTAGAATCGCCATGATATCGTATCGTGGCTTTAGAATCGCGATGATATCGTATCGTGGCTTTAGAATCACCATGATATCGTATCGTGGCTTTAGAATCGTGGCTTTAGAATCGGCATGATATCGTATCGTGGCTTTAGAATCGGCATGATTTCGTATCGTGGCTTTAGAATCGGCATAATATCGTATCGTGGCTTTAGAATCGGCATGATATCGTATCATGGCTTTAGAATCGCCATGATATCGTATCGTGGCTTTAGAATCGCGATGATATCGTATCGTGGCTTTAGAATCACCATGATATCGTATCGTGGCTTTAGAATCGGCATGATATCGTATCGTGGCTTTAGAATCGGCATGATTTCGTATCGTGGCATTAGAATCACCATGATATCGTATCGTGGCTTTAGAATCGGCATAATATCGTATCGTGGCTTTAGAATCACCATGATATCGTATCGTGGCTTTAGAATCGCCATGATATCGTATCGTGGCTTTAGAATCGCGATGATATCGTATCGTGGCTTTAGAATCGCCATGATATCGTATCGTGGCTTTAGAATCGGCATAATTTCGTATCGTGGCTTTAGAATCGCGATGATATCGTATCGTGGCTTTAGAATCGCCATAATTTTGTATCGTGGCTTTAGAATCGCCATGATATCGTATCGTGGCTTTAGAATCTGCATGATATCGTATCGTGGCTTTAGAATCGCCATAATTTTGTATCGTGGCTTTAGAATCGCCATGATATCGTATCGTGGCTTTAGAATCTGCATGATATCGTATCGTGGCTTTAGAATCGCCATAATTTTGTATCGTGGCTTTAGAATCGGCATGATATCGTATCGTGGCTTTAGAATCTGCATAATATCGTATCGTGGCTTTAGAATCGCCATAATTTTGTATCGTGGCTTTAGAATCGGCATAATATCGTATCGTGGCTTTAGAATCGCCATGATATCGTATCGTGGCTTTAGAATCGCCATGATATCGTATCGTGGCTTTAGAATCGGCATAATTTCGTATCGTGGCTTTAGAATCGGCATAATATCGTATCGTGGCTTTAGAATCGCGATGATATCGTATCGTGGCTTTAGAATCACCATGATATCGTATTGTGGCTTTAGAATCGGCATAATTTCGTATCGTGGCTTTAGAATCGGCATGATATCGTATCGTGGCTTTAGAATCACGATGATATCGTATCGTGGCTTTAGAATCGGCATAATATCGTATCGTGGCTTTAGAATCGCGATGATATCGTATCGTGGCTTTAGAATCGGCATGATATCGTATCGTGGCTTTAGAATCGGCATGATATCGTATCGTGGCTTTAGAATCGGCATGATATCGTATCGTGGCTTTAGAATCGGCATGATATCGTATCGTGGCTTTAGAATCACGATGATATCGTATCGTGGCTTTAGAATCACCATGATATCGTATCGTGGCTTTAGAATCGGCATAATTTCGTATCGTGGCTTTAGAATCACCATGATATCATATCGTGGCTTTAGAATCCGCATGATATCGTATCGTGGCTTTAGAATCGCCATGATATCGTATCGTGGCTTTAGAATCGGCATAATTTCGTATCGTGGCTTTAGAATCGGCATAATATCGTATCGTGGCTTTAGAATCGCGATGATATCATATCGTGGCTTTAGAATCCGCATGATATCGTATCGTGGCTTTAGAATCGGCATAATTTCGTATCGTGGCTTTAGAATCGCCATAATTTTGTATCGTGGCTTTAGAATCTGCATAATATCGTATCGTGGGTTTAGAATCGCCATAATTTTGTATCGTGGCTTTAGAATCGGCATAATATCGTATCGTGGCTTTAGAATCGGCATAATTTCGTATGGTGGCTTTAGAATCGCGATGATGTAATATATTATTGTGGAGCCTCTGGTGATTCCCACCCTAATAAATATTCATGCAGCACTTTTCCCTTGAGGATTCCATGAAGACTCAAATACAGTTTAGAGTAATAGGAAAAGGATCCAATAACGGAAACCTCACAAGGTCAGGTGCATGTGCTCGTGTCATTGGTCCGAGGCGTTGCCGTGACGACACTCCTGATCTCCAGCACTTTCCCCCGCAACCCACAAACCCACAAACTCCAGGAGCACTCGAGAGACGTCTTGACACTGACCTGCACTCCCATGAAGCCTCATTGACATCACGCTGACACCAGCTCAAATTAAACCAGATGAAGGAGAGTCTGAAACATTATTATTCTGGTCTCATGTTTGAAATGATAGTCTAACAGGGAACGCTCTCGCAAGGTTCTCTCAAAGTTATAAGTCTCCACT
>CM074448.1:30346609-30414109 GCA_037101425.1 Elopichthys bambusa
ATTATCAAAAATCTGGATAGGTTGACTGAATATGATAAAAACTAAAGGACATTTGACACAAGACTAAGACCATTAATACACACACACTCACACACACTCTCTGTGTCTCTCTGGGCTGTTGTCAGTGTTTTGTCTTGTTTTGTGGTGATTCATCCCTCAGGACACCGAACCTTTACAGAACTTACATTCCTGCTGCTATAAATACACTCCCAGCCTCCATCTCTCTCTCTCTCTCTCTTCAGTCCCACATATTCACGCAGCTCTCAGCATAATCACAGCAGAAATAAAGCCAGAGGGTTCACAGACGAGGATTGATTACTTCGCTCTCCATCTACTTTCCAAATCTCCACTTAGACATCAATAATACCTGGAGTTTTCTATGCACTGACATTCGCGCTCGTCTCAGAGGACGTTTTTCAGATGCGCCGTGACTCTCTAAAATAACCCGACCAGCTATTTCTGCTCATGGACACTCAGATCGAGAGATGTGACCAATCAGAATGGTGTAGATACGGAGAACTGGACATTGATCTTCACCCACTGAGCTGCATTCACCCAATCAGTTAGTCTCCGCCCATACACACAGTCTCCACCCACTGATATAGTCTCCACCCACATATATAATCCAAACCATTCACAGTCTCCGCCCATTCAGTTTCCACCACACATATAACCCCGCCCATTCAGTTTCCACCACACATATAATCCCGTCTATTCACAGTCTCTACCCACATATATAAACCCACCCATTCAGAGTCTCCACCCACATATATAAACCCACACATTCACACAGTCTCCGCCCACTGGTATAGTCTCCACCCACATATATAAACCCACCCATTCACATAATCTCCACCCATTAATATAATCCAAATTATTCACAGTCTCCGCCCAGTTTCCACCACACATATAATCCCGTCTATTCAGTCTCCACCCACATATATAAACCCACACATTCACAGTCTCCGCCCACTCATATAGTCTCCACCCACCCTGTGCTGCACAACACCACAGATTTAACTAATAGATCTCACCATACTTTCCTAGTTAGTTAGCTGACAATACTTTAAGACAGTTGTTTTGTATTAGACATTTTTATGAAATGTTCTGAAAATATGATCATCCTCATGGCCTTTAGAGCAACTTTATGAAAATCTTGATGTTGTAATGATAATGTTTCTGATGAGTCCAATAAACAAAGATCTTATTTAACAGCACATTTGTATGTTACTGTTGAAACTGTAAGATCTGACCTCATACATCCACTGTAGCGTCCGTGAATACACACACCGAGTCGTTTATAAGAACGAACACCTTCTACGCTCAAGCTGTTTCATCTGTTTGCCTCTTATTACCCATTTAATGGGTTTTAAATATGTATTTACATATTTAATCTGAGCTCGGAGAGTAATAAGTCCCCTCAGAATAACATCTTAAAGCTGTGTCCAGGAGACTTCTATTCCTTAAAAATATACGATAGTTTTTTCTCACTCTGTTTAGCTGTAATGTCACACCACTTCACCAGACATCAGTCTTCTCAGCGTTGCTCTCTTAAGGTCTATAAACAGTTCTGAATTTGTCGTTTCTTAGGCGATTTGAACTCTCGAAGCGGGAGTGTTCAGGAGACATGTTCATAGGAAACGATCGTTTTCAAGAGGTCTTAAATTCGGGCTGGAAAACAGGAATCACGACATGGCTTCAAAATACAATGATTTAATCGAATAATTGCGAGCACTGCACGTACATCTCAGAGCAGTTCAATACCCATTAATCACAAATAATTTATCACTGATTGAATAAGCATGTACTCAAATAAATTACATTTTTAAAGATTAGTCATCAACATTTGTACTAGTTAAAAGATATGAAACATCAGTAACTCTGGCTCAGAGACTTGACCCAGTAAGAAACCACATGGCAACCACCCAGAACACCCTAGCAACTGCATAGCAACACCCTGTTAACCACTCCAGCATCATGGAGGTGAGTCAAACAACATTTTTTGCAGAACACATAGAAATCGAGTTATTATTGCGATCGGGTTTAACGTCACCCTTCCTTCCACCCGTTGACTTTGATCAGATGTGTGGTGCTGAATCAGGACAGCAGCCTGACAGCCTTTAATAATCCGTTACGAGTATATGACGTGTCTCTTCTTCCTCTCCGGGTTGGGTTCTGACGGCTGACGGGGCTCTTACAGGATTATGAGATTTGGGCAGGAATAGTTTTGGGAATATCAGTCGCTGTGTGATCTATAAACATGAGCGTTAATCATCTGCGTCTGATCTCATTCCAGCTTGCATCAATTACACAATGACACTAAAAATACAACCAAATCACAGCAGAAAAACACAGAGATCAGTTAAAACATCACAACAGAGGATCGCAGTCTTCTAAAGATCTCCATGAATCAACACTCGCAGAAGCCCTTGTCAAATCAGCTTCATTTTTATTTTTTTCCAAAAAAAATTCAATTTGAATTTTTCTGGTATTCTGTATTAATGGCAAAATTAAAGTTTAGTAATTAAAAAGCATGTTTAGCTTATTTTAATCATAAAACTTTGTACAATTGGCTAGAATTACATTTTTAGGGCCCTGTGATATTTGTTTTAATTCTGTTTAAAAGGTTCAATGAAAAATCAAAAGCATGTTTAATCAATCAAAACATTTTAACTATTTATTATTAATTATTTATTAATTAATAATTTAATTAAGTACAATAATCAATTAATATTTCTTAATCATTTATTAATAACTTTCAATAAGTTATTTTTACAATAATAGTGTTAAAGTTAGTTTCATTGTGTTTTTTTCCTGTTCCCTGCCATTTGTATGCTGACCTAGTTTCCTAGTCTGCGTCTCAATTTGTGCATACTATCCATCCTAAATAGTATGTGACATTAGTCATTTTCAATACTATTTAGGGCGGATAGAGTGGATGGTATGCACATTGGGATCTAGGGCTAGTGTGTGCCAGTTAGTCACTAATGTAGTTCACCTGTTGTTCATTTAGTTTCCTCATTTACCCCTGTGTATTTAGTTCTGTCTGTTCTTTGTTCCGTATTGTCTTTATGTAGAGTGTGTTCATGCTAATTTCTATTCTCCTGTGTTTTGGTTTTCTTATTAAAGACTTTAAATCATGTGCTTTGACTAGAACACACCAGAAACCTGACAGAACAGAAGAAAAAAACTGACTTCTAACTGCTTTGTTTAGAGCAAGATCAGCAAACCCTTGAGGACCATACTAAAGACTTTTTACAAATGGTGTGCCGAACTAATCTCCTGGATCACTCCCTGTGTGTGTTTTATCTAACCAGCTTGAGCAAGCACACAAAGGCACGCTTGCCCAGTGATGTTCCTCATTCACTGATATTCACTGAGTTTGTGGAGTGGGTGCTGGTGAACTGCGGGTCTGCGTTCACCATCTGCCCAGCTGAGGAGGACATCACCTGTCCCACTCCAGACCCAGAGTCCAGCCAGCCACCTCCCCGACCCCGTACTGAGCTTAAGGCAGAGCCCGAGTCAGATATGAGGACTGAGCCAACCATCGCCCCGGAGCCCGAGCCCCACAGTGAGCATGACCAGGTGTGCGAGCCGGCAGCATCGTCTGTCCCCATGGGGCCGTTTGTAGAGTTCGAGGGCATGGAATTGAGCCCAGCCCACACTCCCAATGCTGAAGGTAAACTGCATTTGGCCTCTGGGAATTATTATGAGGAATTTTAAGAGAAATGGCATGTTTGAGATGCATCGGCGCTGTGATGCAATTGGCGGTACCGATGACATCAAAGTACCGCGAGAGCGATTCAAAAGCATAAGGAGTCGTATGCTGATCGGTCTGCACAGTATGGCCAATGCATTTCGAACAAGCCTGATGTTTCCCTGATTCTCCCGTCCCTGCTATTCCTGCCCAGATCCAAGTCTCCTGTGTCTCCAGAGATCCCAAAAAGCCTCCCTCTCCCGACTCCTCTTCCAAAGCCAGCCAGCCTGTCAGCCCCGCCTCTGCTGATTCCCCTCAGCTCCTCCCTGGTTTACTCCACTATGCTGCATGGATGCTCTTTGGGTCTTTCAGTCACCAGCTGAGCCTAGTCAAAAGGATCCCCTGGCTCCTACACCAGCCGTCGAGTCTATCGCTCCATCTTGGCTCCTTCCTCCCTCGGCTCCACCGGGCACCTTCGTCCTTATGGCTCCACTTTGCTCCCTCGTCCCGCCGGCTCCACCTTGGCCAGACATCACTCTGCCTGCGCCACAGACTTCCTGGCCTTTAGCCCTTCGGCTGTCTTCCCTCCTGCTCTGCCTCCAGAGCCATCAATGTTGTGTGGGCTCGTCGGCTCTTCACCTCCACTGGCTCCATCTGTCGTCCCCCTGGTTTCATCAGCCAAGTCTCCACCATGGCTGTTCCCTCCCTCGACTCCATGGTGGGCCATTGTCCTGGCTGTACTCTGGGTCTTATGAGCCCCGATGAGATTAATTTGGACTGAAATTCTGGACTTGTTCTCTTGAGATCAACCTGTGAGTGACTTCTTGTTGCTAGGGTGTTCAGGGTCGTTGCCAGGGTGTTGCTAAGCAGTTGCTACACTGGTGCATCTGTGGGATTTTTCAGGCGAAAGTGGTGCATCTGATCACTTGGTAATAGAAATACTTAGAGTTGGAGGTTTAGTAGTAGTGATGCTAGACTTAATAATCAGCACTAATAAACTGTAAAGTTTCCGCTCACACTCTCTTAGTCCTTCTGTTTCTTGAAGTTTTGTTCTGAATCCGAGGCCTTTGTTTGGTCGTCATGGAAACTGCCTCAGTTTAAGCAAAAAAGACACACAGAGCTCAGCACACACAACCGCACACGGCAGCTTCACGGATACAATGGCAGAAAGACTTTAATTAGTCATAAAATCACAGATTGTAAATTACACTTTCAATTCACCAGAGTGCAATCGGGTCGCGCACGAAACACACACACAAACACACCCACACATACTGAACGCCATTCTAGATGTTAATGCAATGTCAGGCTGAAGTGTGTGTGTGTGTGTGTGGGTGGGAATCGCTGAGAGCGTCGCTGATACATGTATCACACACACACACACACACACAGATCTGATGCTTGAGGAAGGGTCTCTGTGTGGGCGGGTTTGAGCAGCAGCATCTCCGTGCTGAGAAAACATCCCTCACGCTCACAGAACATTAGCCTCAGTCCATGTGTTCAATTCACAAACATCATCAACAACCAGCTCCATTAAAAGCAGTAACGAACTCTGTCATTATTTACTCACCCTCATGATGGTCCAAATACTGTTTCCATGCAGGGTTATTGTCGTTAACCAAAACCAATACTGTTAAAAACATTCTTGTTAATTGAAACAAAGATGAAATCAAATAAATATTTTAGATGAAAATGTAAACAGCATTGCCGTGACAAAGTTGAAGCAATAAAATTAATTGGAAAATGTAAATAAAATGTAAATAGTAATATAAAACAATAATAAAAAGAAAAGCAAAATTACTAAAAATTAAACCAAAATGAAAACTGAAAATATAAAAATAAAAGTTAATTCGAACAATTAATATAAACTCTAAAAATACTAAAATTACATTGTTTGCATGGAATGCAAGTTAATCATTTTTGATGGGTATCATAAAAATATTTTGGTACACTTTACTTGAAACCAGTAAATAACACATTAATTATGCCTTGTAATGCATGCATTTGTATGAATAATTGTAACCACAGTTCTGTCTTGACAACTCTCAGAAGGAGTTTGAGGCAGGTAATAGATATGTGTATGTTTGGTTTTGGTGGAATAGATCTTCTACGCTGCTGCTGTTGATTATTGCTGCTGATGTTGTTGATTATTGTTGCTGCTGTTTATTATTGCTGCTGCTGTTGATTATTGTTGCTGCTGTTTATTATTGCTGCTGCTGATTATTGTTGCTGCTGCTGCTGTTGATTATTGTTGCTGCTGTTTATTATTGCTGCTGCTGATTATTGTTGCTGCTGCTGCTGTTGATTATTGTTGCTGCTGTTGATTATTGCTGCTGATGTTTATTATTGTTGCTGATGTTGATTATTGTTGCTGCTGATTATTATTGCTGCTGCTGTTGATTATTGTTGCTGCTGTTTATTATTGCTGCTGCTGATTATTGTTGCTGCTGCTGCTGTTGATTATTGTTGCTGCTGCTGATTATTGCTGCTGCTGCTGATTATTGTTGCTGCTGTTGATTATTGTTGCTGCTGTTGATTATTGCTGCTGCTGTTGATTATTGTTGCCGCTGCTGTTATTGCTGCTGCGTTTGATTATTGCTGCTGTTGTTTGTTATTGCTGCTGCTGTTGATTATTTTTGCTGCTGCTGTTTCTATTGCTGCTGCTGTTGATTATTGCTACTGCATTTGATTATTGCTGCTGCTGCGGTTATTGCTGCTGTTGCTGTTGATTATTGTTGCTGCTTCTGTTGATTATTGCTGCTGCGGTTATTGCTGCTGCGTTTGATTATTGCTGCTGCATTTGATTATTGCTGCTGCTGCTGTTGATTATTTTTGCTGCTGTTGATTATTTTTGCTGCTGCTGTTATTGCTGCTGCGTTTGATTATTGCTGCTGCTGTTGATTATTGCTGCTGCGGTTATTGCTGCTGCGTTTGATTATTACTGCTGTTGTTATTGCTGCTGCTGTTGTTTGTTATTGCTGCTGCTGTTGATTATTTTTGCTGCTGCTGTTATTGATGCTGCGTTTGATTATTGCTGCTGCTGCTGTTTATTATTGTTGCTGCTTCTGTTGATTATTGCTGCTGCGGTTATTGCTGCTGCGTTTGATTATTGCTGCTGTTGTTTGTTATTGCTGCTGCTGTTTATTATTATTGCTGCTGCTGTTTGTTATTGCTGCTGTTGATTATTATTGTTGCTGCTGCTGATTATTGTTGCTGCTGTTGATTTTTATTGTTGCTGCTGCTGTTTATTATTGCTGCTGTTGATTATTATTGTTGCTGCTGTTTATTATTGTTGCTGCTGTTTATTATTGCTGCTGATTATTGTTGCTGCTGTTTATTATTGCTGCTGATGTTTATTATTGTTGCTGCTGTTTATTATTGTTGTTGCTGCTGTTTATTATTGTTGCTGCTGTTGATTATTGTTGCTGCTGTTGATTATTGTTGCTGCTGTTTATTATTGCTGCTGATTATTGTTGCTGCTGTTTATTATTGCTGCTGATGTTTATTATTGCTGCTGCTGATTATTGTTGCTGCTGTTGATTATTATTGCTACTGCTGCTGATTATTATTGTTGCTGCTGTTATTATTGTTTCTGCTGTTTATTATTGCTGCTGCTGTTGATTATTGCTGCTGCTGCTGATTATTGTTGCTGCTGATTATTATTGCTGCTGCTGATTATTATTGTTGCTGCTGTTATTATTGTTTCTGCTGTTTATTATTGCTGCTGCTGTTGATTATTGCTGCTGCTGCTGATTATTGTTGCTGCTGATTATTATTGCTGCTGCTGATTATTGTTGCTGCTGTTGATTATTATTGCTACTGCTGCTGATTATTATTGTTGCTGCTGTTATTATTGTTTCTGCTGTTTATTATTGCTGCTGCTGTTATTATTGTTTCTGCTGTTTATTATTGCTGCTGCTGTTGATTATTGCTGCTGCTGTTGATTATTGTTTCTGCTGTTTATTATTGCTGCTGTTGTTGATTATTGCTGCTGCTGTTGATTATTGCTGCTGCTGTTGATTATTGCTGCTGCTGATTATTGTTGCTGCTGTTGATTATTGCTGCTGCTGTTGATTATTGTTGCCGCTGCTGTTATTGCTGCTGCGTTTGATTATTGCTGCTGTTGTTTGTTATTGCTGCTGCTGTTGATTATTTTTGCTGCTGCTGTTTCTATTGCTGCTGCTGTTGATTATTGCTACTGCATTTGATTATTGCTGCTGCTGCTGTTGATTATTGCTGCTGCTGTTGATTATTGTTGCTGCTGATTATTATTGTTGCTGCTGCTGATTATTGTTGCTGCTGCTGCTGATTATTATTGTTGCTGCTGCTGATTATTGCTGCTGCTGTTGATTATTGCTGCTGCTGCTGATTATTATTGTTGCTGCTGCTGATTATTGCTGCTGCTGCTGATTATTGTTGCTGCTGTTGATTATTGTTGCTGCTGTTGATTATTGTTGCTGCTGTTTATTATTGCTGCTGCTGATTATTGTTGCTGCTGTTGATTATTGTTGCTGCTGTTGATTATTGCTGCTGCTGTTGATTATTGTTGCTGCTGTTGATTATTGCTGCTGCTGCTGATTATTGTTGCTGCTGTTGATTATTGCTGCTGCTGCTGATTATTGTTGCTGCTGTTTATTATTGTTGCTGCTGCTGATTATTGCTGCTGCTGCTGATTATTGTTGCTGCTGTTGATTATTGCTGCTGCTGCTGCTGATTATTGTTGCTGCTGTTGATTATTGTTGCTGCTGTTGATTATTGCTGCTGCTGTTGATTATTGTTGCCGCTGCTGTTATTGCTGCTGCGTTTGATTATTGCTGCTGTTGTTTGTTATTGCTGCTGCTGTTGATTATTTTTGCTGCTGCTGTTTCTATTGCTGCTGCTGTTGATTATTGCTACTGCATTTGATTATTGCTGCTGTTGCTGTTGATTATTGTTGCTGCTTCTGTTGATTATTGCTGCTGCGTTTGATTATTGCTGCTGTTGTTTGTTATTGCTGCTGCTGTTTATTATTATTGCTGCTGTTGTTTCTATTGCTGCTGCTGCTGTTTGTTATTGCTGCTGTTATTGCTGCTGCATTTGATTATTGCTGCTGTTATTGTTGGTTATTGCTGCTGCTGTTGATTATTACAACTGCTGTTATTGCTGCTGCGTTTGATTATTGTTGCTGCTGCTGTTATTGCTGATTATTGCTACTGCCAATACATCCACAACACGCTGCTGTGAGCAAATAAGACATGCTGCACCTGTACAATATTGCTTACATTAATTACCCATAGCAGATCTATACAGGTGGAGCCGGGGAAGGTGAAGGGTTTCTGAAAGCACGCTGCAACTGCTACAGCAAATGCTGACCGAGTATTTGAAGTTTGAGCAGCGAGCTCATTTGCTGCTGATATAGCAGGAACCAATCAGCTGTGCCCTATAGAGAATGATGTGATTGCAAGCAGACTGAGTTAAGGACCTGTCAGCCTGCGCCATCTAGAGTTTCATGACAGAACTTTGTATTTATAATGCATTTATTCATTGTTACACCTTTAGAAAGTATAATGAATTAAAACACATGATAAACAATCAATGTCAAATCAAATATAACAAGGAATATGCAAATATTGTAATGCATATTAACTATGATTATTCATAAAGAGATATAATGCATTAATGAATACCTTTACACTGCATTAGACAAGGTTTCAAGTAAAGTGTTTCCAATAGTTTTAATTGAAATACTTTGAATTCTGAAGTCTGAAATCATATGATGATGCTTTGCGTGACATTTATGTATTTGTCAGATGCTTTTATCTAAAGTGACTTCAGTCTATATATGGTGTAAACATATTATCATGCGTTCCCTGGATATCAAACCCACGACCTTGGCAAAATATAGGTGGTTATATGACAATCTTTCCTCATGATTTGTTTGCAAGACTCTAGAGAACGAATTACTTTTCATATTTGATTTGGTGAGAGTAAATAGTCACTTACATTTCACACAAAACATCACATGGCTTCAGAAGACTGGGAATGAGTTACATGGGCTGTTGTTGTGCTGCTGTTTGTCCTTATTAGACATGATGGTGGAAAATGAAGACAGAACGTGTATTTCTGATGAACTGTCCCTTTAAGCTGACGGCTGATTTACAGCCAGTAAAGATCATTTATGAATAATATATCAGACATCTGTGTGGATCTCTGCTGGAGGAGGATCACATCACATCCTCCTCTGCAGAATCAACCTAAACCTAAATATAGACATTTTGGATCAAAATGGATACATTACCTGTACTTCACATCTGGCTTTACTGTATGTGTGTGCCAGCGAGATGCTAGCGGCTTTGAAATGATCAAATGCTGGTTTATACTCTCATACACGCCGACTGACCAAACACCTGAAGAAAACCTTTTATAAACTACCACAGCATGCTGCACTTTTTTTTTTACTTTTTATATATTTACATTTTTGCACTATAAGAATTCAATTTAATGCATTAAATATTTTGCGGTAAATTTAATTCTTTGCATTATATTTTTGCATTATAAGAATTCAATTTAATGCACTATATATTTTACAGTAAATTAAATTTTTTTGCATTATATTTTTTGCATTATACGGTATATTATATATATATATTTTTTTGCAGTAAATTTAATTCTTTGCATTATATTTTTTGCATTATACGGTATATTATATATTTTTTGCACTATAAGAATTAAGTTTAATGCATTATATATTTTGCGGTAAATTTAATTCTTTGCATTATATTTTTGCATTATAAGAATTCAATTTAATGCACTATATATTTTACAGTAAATTTAATTTTTTTGCATTATATTTTTTGCATTATACGGTATATTATATATATATATTTTTTTGCAGTAAATTTAATTCTTTGCATTATATTTTTTGCATTATACGGTATATTATATATTTTTTGCACTATAAGAAGTTTAATGCATCATACACTTGGCGGTATACTTGAATTCTTTGCATGATACATTATATCTCTTTAATTTTTTTGCATTATATTTTTTGCATTATACGGTATATTATATATATATATTTTTTGCACTATAAGAATTCAGTTTAATGCATTATATATTTTGCGGTAAATTTAATTCTTTGCATTATATTTTTGCATTATAAGAATTCAATTTAATGCATTAAATATTTTGCGGTAAATTTAATTCTTTGCATTATATTTTTGCATTATAAGAATTCAATTTAATGCACTATATATTTTACAGTAAATTTAATTTTTTTGCATTATATTTTTTGCATTATACGGTATATTATATATTTTTTGCACTATAAGAATTCAGTTTAATGCATTATATATTTTGCAGTAAATTTAATTCTTTGCATTATATTTTTTGCATTATACGGTATATTATATATTTTTTGCACTATAAGAAGTTTAATGCATCATACACTTGGCGGTATACTTGAATTCTTTGCATGATATATTATATCTCTTTGCATTTTATTTTTTGCACTATAAGAATTCAGTTTAATGCATGATATACTTTGCAGTAAATTTCACTATTTGTATTATATTTTAGCATTATAATAATTTTATTTAATGCATTATATATTCTGCATTAAATGTAATTCCCTGAATTATAGAAACCTTGCATAAAAAGGCTGAGAAAAATGAAATCTGATATTGCCTGCTTCATTAGACTGATCTGATCAAATAAATAAATACTGATGGCTCACTGATGTACGGTGCACCCGCACTGAATGCACTAACTGTCGTGGGACTAATAGCGACTGATACATCAGCTCAGCTCAGATATCATAGGCAGGCGAAGCCTGTAAAACACACAGAATCAATGAGACGAGCAGCTACAGAAACACCAGAGATATGAATTGAACATAGCACTAAAAATGATGTGATTTAAACACTAAATTCCTTTTTAAAGCCATTGATTTCCGCTCTGCATTTCTTTCTCATCTTGTTTGCATGAAGTTCAGCATTTCTCAACTTTCTGATGTTCTCAACTGTCAATCCCACAATCCCCCACAGGAGGCTGACGCTTACAAAGAACGAGTAAAAAACAGCTCGGCGACTCACAAATGCTCAGGTTAGATGCATGTCAACACGCAACCTCTGACCTACGACCTCCTTGAACGATTCCTCAGATCATGTGTGTTTCTGACATTTCACCTGCTGCACCTGAACAGATGACCAGAACATTCACAGTCCAGACTGACCAGAACACCCTAGCAACAGTATAGCAGCGACCTGGCAACCAATCACAATCATGCCAGTGAGTTTTTGCGTAATACAGCTGTTTGTGAACGCAAAGTTTTCAAGATCAAAGTGCTCGACAACTAAAGGTGAAAAGAAGCGTAATCCCAGTCTCATTTCCTGTTACATGCCTACATAACAATGTAACTAATTTGCATAATGCTCTTCATTGGCTGAACAGCGTCTCTTTGCCCCGCCCTCAATCACTGTAGTTGTGTCCGAGACTGGAAGAGTTTGGTTCGTGTTGTTCGTGTCGAGAAAGCAAAGCAAATCCACTTTGATGAGATTGATACGGTTACTGTTCGTATCACTGTGAATCAAGAGCTGAGATTCAGATATGATAATGAGCATTTGACCAATCACAACAGACTGGGACGGCTGACCAATCAGAGCAGAGCAGCTCTCAGAAAGGCGGAGTTTAGAGAGACCGAATCTTCGAACGAAGCGTTTCAGACACTGAGAGAAAAGAGCTGATGCTGCAGTGGATATTATCAGAAAATTAAAGTGTTTTTGACCTTCGATGCATGTAAACCTGTTGTAGGAGACGACAAAAAAGTGTGCAGATTCTGCGTGGGCCGTCGTGAAACTGTTTTCGGCAGCGATCCACAAGCTGGGAATCGAAGAATAGCAAACGTAGTATGCAGTATGCATATCATCTAAATCTTTCTAGTGTACTATTTTTGTAAAATAGTATGTGTGAAACAGTATGCACACTATACAGTGCACACTGCAGAAATAGTGAACATGAATGTTCACAGCCCAGATCACCTGAGGTGAGACAGCTTATATATAACATTCATTATGAACTTACACCCTGACAGAAAACATCACACCATCATTTCTACTTCAAGTTATTGGTCAGTACGGTTCGAAGGTCCCTGCGGTGACTTACCGAAGAAGAGAGACAGGAGGCGTCAGGCCTCAGCGCGTCTGTCTCTCTGTCTGTCTGTCCAGTCCAGTAACTCGCATTGAATATGTTCAGTCAAACTGTCCCTCCGTCATCTGTCATTCTCACTGTCCTCAGATCAGTTCTGGACAATCACTGTCCAATTCTGTCACACATGAAGGGTCCTCAGAGGAGCCAGTGATGCAGTGAAGTTTGCAGCTTCTGTGGACATGTGCAGTGCTCTTCATCATTGGCTTATTGAAAAGGCAATTCGTTCCGTCTGAACATCATCAATATTTCATGCATAACCCGCGCGCAATTAGACCACCCACTCCAGACTCCAGTGGAGCTCCGCGTCCTGCAGCGGCTGTTCCTCTGTCTTCAGTCCGGCTGTCGCTGCACTCTGCTCGGCCTGCGCTCGCTCGAGTCTCCGCCGTTTCCAGGGTAACGCGCAGAATCCCGCCGGCGCTCATCGTTCGCTCCGCGGCGAATGCGACAGAAGCGCGCGCGGCGGGTTCGTCATGTCGCCAATGGTGTTGATGTGCGCGCGATCACTCGCGATCTTCATCCCGTTACTCCCGCAGCATCGTCTTCATCGAAAATAAATGTGATGTATTCAGCGCGACGGTTAGACGCGGAGCGCGCGAGCCAGGAATGATCCTGCGTGGGCGGACCGCGCGCGCATCATCCTCCTCATCTTCATCTTCATCTCACACTGGCAAAAGAAATCATGCAGCCCTACAGCGCGTGTCTGACAGACTGAAGCAGAGATCTGCTACTACCCCTACACATGCGCGCGCGCGCGCGCACACACACCTCTAATAACGGTAGAGCACTATTTAAATTTGAACGTCATTAACACACAACCAAGATTAACTGACGTTAAACATTTGAAACTTCAACAACTGACAGGTTATTTGAGTCTGTCAGGCGCTCTTCATACAGAAGGACCCCGGTTCGATTCCCGCGCCGGACGAGATCGATTGATCTTTATTAATTTAGCAGGTAAAATAAACTCAATAACATGTCGGATTAAGTCACGTTGAACATTAGAAACTTCAACAACTGACAAGTTCTTAGGTACGTATTAACCATCTGTGAGGAAGCGCGGTGGGCGTGGCACGCTCTTCATACAGACCGACCCGGGTTCGATTCCCGCTCTGGACGAGATTTTTATTTTTTTTTAATCAGGTAAAATAAACTCAGATTAGTTAGTGATGTTACCGACTACATTACATTCACTTCAACAGCTGTTCTTGCATATTCAGTGACTAACAAAGTTAAAGTCACCAAGAAACGCGAGATGATCCATGCTTCACAAAAGAACGCTTCATCAAACCTTTTAAATCATTAATGAAATGAAGAATCGAATTTGACAGAATAATTTGTCTTTCTTCTTAAATCAGTGAAACAGAAAAGGACCATCAATATTGTGTATAACACACTCACACTAGAGAGCTGAACGCGGGTCACACACCCACTCGGAGCGCCGCGCTCAGGATGGTTCAGTCCACAGCCGTGCTACACAACGCAACACGGAGCAAACCAACCGGCTCACCGCGGGGGTGCTGGCTGGTGGCACAACGACTTACAGTTTCCATGACAACACAAGCCTTCAATCTGTGGATGGCCGTCCTCCATATTAAATAAGAACGAGTATAAAGCAAAAGGAAAAATAAAGAGAGAGAGTGAAAGATGGTCGGCCAAAGTGCTTTTGCTCCCCCGAGCCATCGGTTAACACACACAGCTACAGCGATCTGTAATTATTGTCATGGTTACCAGCAGAATAGCTCTGTGTGTGTGTGTGTGTGTGTGTAATCCAGCTCCTGAAATACAATCACATGTATCAGTGTTAATTACAGGCAGCATTCATAACAATATACAGTAAGACTATGTGTGTGTGAGTTTTGCATATGTTTATGTGTAAATATGTGTGTTTAGGTATGAATATAAATATAGTGTAGTGATGAATATGTAAATGCGGCACCAAGAACTCCTGCTGTGGATGAACAGGCTTGTATTCACACATAAAGTGCACATGTATGTTTCTGTACATTTGAATCCACACTGAAACGTGCAACAACATCAACACACTGAATCCTTTAATATACGAACGACTTTGGAGACGTGCAAATGTTTACGAATCCCAAATGGAATCTTAAATGCAATGCATAGTAGATCAAGAACGATAATTATAGTGATAAAGGCATGCTATTTATTGAAAAATATTACGTGAAACATTAACTCTAACTGTAAAGATTTAATACTGTAAAGCGTGTGTGTACCTGACTCAGGATGCGGTCTGCTATCTGCAGGTACGCTGACGGTCCTGCGCAGCAGTTTGTGTCGGTGAGAGACGGGACGGTGATCATTCATCAGCAATGGATGAACCTGAAAACACACACATTTATCACACAACACATCTCATCAATCTATAATATTGACAGTCATAATAATAATGTGATCAGTGTTCTTTCATTTTGATTATTGCTAACTACATCAATACTGGTTTAACTGCATTTTATTTCAGTAGCGATGATCAAATACACCCTTTTCTGAAGATTCGGTTTATTCAGATCCTGCATTTCAATGAACCATTAAAAAAAAAAAAAAAATGCTTCATGCCTGGGAATCGAACCCATGACCTACTGATCTACTGTTTGAGTAAATAATGAAGTTTAGTCATATTACTTGATAGATTTGACTGTGTGTTATATATATTCATTACCAAGCATTCAAATATACACACACACATATATATATAAAATTTGTACCTGTCAGGGAATGTAATGATGCGCACGAAGGAGTAGAGCAACAAAAACTGAACACTCAGGAGAAGAACGCAACATAACCACATTAACTACCGGGAGTGGAAAAAACGGAACTAAAATGGACTATACGTTACAGTACCAGACATATTTTTATATTTCTTCATTTGTTAAAAATACTATAATAGGATTACATAACCAAGAAGTTGCCATCTAAAGTATAAATCTGTTTATTTTACACATTCATCAGAACGTGCTGCGTAACACGAGAATGAACCTCACTGGTTCTTGCTGAAGCTCAAGCGTGCTGCGTAACACGAGAATGAACCTCGTTGGTTCTTGAAGAAGCTCAAACGTGCTGCGTAACACGAGAATGAACCTCGTTGGTTCTTGTGAAGCTCAAACGTGCTGCGTAACACGAGAATGAACCTCGTTGGTTCTTGCTGAAGCTCAAACGTGCTGCGTAACACGAGAATGAACCTCATTGGTTCTTGATGAAGCTCAAACGTGCTGCGTAACACGAGAATGAACCTCATTGGTTCATGCTGAAGCTCAAACGTGCTGCGTAACACGAGAATGAACCTCATTGGTTCTTGCTGAAGCTCAAACGTGCTGCGTAACACGAGAATGAACCTCGTTGGTTCTTGAAGATGCTCAAACGTGCTGCGTAACACGAGAATGAACCTCGTTGGTTCTTGCTGAAGCTCAAACGTGCTGCGTAACACGAGAATGAACCTCGTTGGTTCTTGAAGAAGCTCAAACGTGCTGCGTAACACGAGAATGAACCTCGTTGGTTCTTGCTGAAGCTCAAACGTGCTGCGTAACACGAGAATGAACCTCATTGGTTCTTGATGAAGCTCAAACGTGCTGCGTAACACGAGAATGAACCTCGTTGGTTCTTGTGAAGCTCAAACGTGCTGCGTAACACGAGAATGAACCTCGTTGGTTCTTGCTGAAGCTCAAACGTGCTGCGTAACACGAGAATGAACCTCGTTGGTTCTCGAAGAAGCTCAAACGTGCTGCGTAACACGAGAATGAACCTCGTTGGTTCTTGTGAAGCTCAAACGTGCTGTGTAACACGAGAATGAACCTCGTTGGTTCTTGTGAAGCTCAAACGTGCTGCGTAACACGAGAATGAACCTCGTTGGTTCTCGAAGAAGCTCAAACGTGCTGCGTAACACGAGAATGAACCTCGTTGGTTCTTGAAGAAGCTCAAACGTGCTGCGTAACTCGAGAATGAACCTCAGTGGTTCTTGAAGAAGCTCAAACGTGCTGCGTAACACGAGAATGAACCTCACTGGTTCTTGAAGAAGCTCAAACGTGCTGCGTAACACGAGAATGAACCTCATTGGTTCTTGTGAAGCTCAAACGTGCTGCGTAACACAAGAATGAACCTCGTTGGTTCTTGCTGAAGCTCAAACGTGCTGCGTAACACGAGAATGAACCTCATTGGTTCTCGATGAAGCTCAAACGTGCTGCGTAACACGAGAATGAACCTCATTGGTTCTTGCTGAAGCTCAAACGTGCTGCGTAACACGAGAATGAACCTCGTTGGTTCTTGAAGAAGCTCAAACGTGCTGCGTAACACGAGAATGAACCTCGTTGGTTCTTGCTGAAGCTCAAACGTGATGCGTAACACGAGAATGAACCTCATTGGTTCTTGATGAAGCTCAAACGTGCTGCGTAACACGAGAATGAACCTCGTTGGTTCTTGTGAAGCTCAAACGTGCTGCGTAACACGAGAATGAACCTCGTTGGTTCTTGCTGAAGCTCAAACGTGCTGCGTAACACGAGAATGAACCTCGTTGGTTCTCGAAGAAGCTCAAACGTGCTGCGTAACTCGAGAATGAACCTCAGTGGTTCTTGAAGAAGCTCAAACGTGCTGCGTAACACGAGAATGAACCTCATTGGTTCTTGTGAAGCTCAAACGTGCTGCGTAACACGAGAATGAACCTCGTTGGTTCTTGCTGAAGCTCAAACGTGCTGCGTAACACGAGAATGAACCTCGTTGGTTCTCGAAGAAGCTCAAACGTGCTGCGTAACACGAGAATGAACCTCGTTGGTTCTTGAAGAAGCTCAAACGTGCTGCGTAACTCGAGAATGAACCTCAGTGGTTCTTGAAGAAGCTCAAACGTGCTGCGTAACACGAGAATGAACCTCACTGGTTCTTGAAGAAGCTCAAACGTGCTGCGTAACACGAGAATGAACCTCATTGGTTCTTGTGAAGCTCAAACGTGCTGCGTAACACGAGAATGAACCTCGTTGGTTCTCGAAGAAGCTCAAACGTGCTGCGTAACACGAGAATGAACCTCGTTGGTTCTCGATGAAGCTCAAACGTGCTGTGTAACACAAGAATGAACCTCGTTGGTTCTCGATGAAGCTCAAACGTGCTGCGTAACATGAGAATGAACCTCACTGGCTCTTGCTGAAGCTCAAACGTGCTGCGTAACACGAGAATGAACCTCGTTGGTTCTTGAAGAAGCTCAAACGTGCTGCGTAACTCGAGAATGAACCTCAGTGGTTCTTGAAGAAGCTCAAACGTGCTGCGTAACACGAGAATGAACCTCACTGGTTCTTGAAGAAGCTCAAACGTGCTGCGTAACACGAGAATGAACCTCGTTGGTTCTCGAAGAAGCTCAAACGTGCTGCGTAACACGAGAATGAACCTCGTTGGTTCTCGATGAAGCTCAAACGTGCTGTGTAACACGAGAATGAACCTCGTTGGTTCTCGATGAAGCTCAAACGTGCTGCGTAACACGAGAATGAACCTCGTTGGTTCTCGATGAAGCTCAAACGTGCTGCGTAACACGAGAATGAACCTCGTTGGTTCTCGATGAAGCTCAAACGTGCTGCGTAACATGAGAATGAACCTCACTGGCTCTTGCTGAAGCTCAAACGTGCTGCGTAACACGAGAATGAACCTCGTTGGTTCTTGAAGAAGCTCAAACGTGCTGCGTAACACGAGAATGAACCTCGTTGGTTCTCGAAGAAGCTCAAACGTGCTGCGTAACTCGAGAATGAACCTCAGTGGTTCTTGAAGAAGCTCAAACGTGCTGCGTAACACGAGAATGAACCTCATTGGTTCTTGTGAAGCTCAAACGTGCTGCGTAACACGAGAATGAACCTCGTTGGTTCTTGCTGAAGCTCAAACGTGCTGCGTAACACGAGAATGAACCTCGTTGGTTCTCGAAGAAGCTCAAACGTGCTGCGTAACACGAGAATGAACCTCGTTGGTTCTTGAAGAAGCTCAAACGTGCTGCGTAACTCGAGAATGAACCTCAGTGGTTCTTGAAGAAGCTCAAACGTGCTGCGTAACACGAGAATGAACCTCACTGGTTCTTGAAGAAGCTCAAACGTGCTGCGTAACACGAGAATGAACCTCATTGGTTCTTGTGAAGCTCAAACGTGCTGCGTAACACGAGAATGAACCTCGTTGGTTCTCGAAGAAGCTCAAACGTGCTGCGTAACACGAGAATGAACCTCGTTGGTTCTCGATGAAGCTCAAACGTGCTGTGTAACACAAGAATGAACCTCGTTGGTTCTCGATGAAGCTCAAACGTGCTGCGTAACATGAGAATGAACCTCACTGGCTCTTGCTGAAGCTCAAACGTGCTGCGTAACACGAGAATGAACCTCGTTGGTTCTTGAAGAAGCTCAAACGTGCTGCGTAACTCGAGAATGAACCTCAGTGGTTCTTGAAGAAGCTCAAACGTGCTGCGTAACACGAGAATGAACCTCACTGGTTCTTGAAGAAGCTCAAACGTGCTGCGTAACACGAGAATGAACCTCGTTGGTTCTCGAAGAAGCTCAAACGTGCTGCGTAACACGAGAATGAACCTCGTTGGTTCTCGATGAAGCTCAAACGTGCTGTGTAACACGAGAATGAACCTCGTTGGTTCTCGATGAAGCTCAAACGTGCTGCGTAACACGAGAATGAACCTCGTTGGTTCTCGATGAAGCTCAAACGTGCTGCGTAACACGAGAATGAACCTCGTTGGTTCTCGATGAAGCTCAAACGTGCTGCGTAACATGAGAATGAACCTCACTGGCTCTTGCTGAAGCTCAAACGTGCTGCGTAACACGAGAATGAACCTCGTTGGTTCTTGAAGAAGCTCAAACGTGCTGCGTAACACGAGAATGAACCTCGTTGGTTCTTGTGAAGCTCAAACGTGCTGTGTAACACGAGAATGAACCTCGTTGGTTCTCGATGAAGCTCAAACGTGCTGTGTAACACGAGAATGAACCTCGTTGGTTCTCGATGAAGCTCAAACGTGCTGCGTAACACGAGAATGAACCTCGTTGGTTCTCGATGAAGCTCAAACGTGCTGCGTAACACGAGAATGAACCTCGTTGGTTCTCGATGAAGCTCAAACGTGCTGCGTAACACGAGAATGAACCTCACTGGCTCTTGCTGAAGCTCAAACGTGCTGCGTAACACGAGAATGAACCTCGTTGGTTCTTGAAGAAGCTCAAACGTGCTGCGTAACACGAGAATGAACCTCGTTGGTTCTCGATGAAGCTCAAACGTGCTGCGTAACACGAGAATGAACCTCGTTGGTTCTCGATGAAGCTCAAACGTGCTGCGTAACACGAGAACGAACCTCGTTGGTTCTTGCTGAAGCTCAAACGTGCTGCGTAACACGAGAATGAACCTCGTTGGTTCTCGATGAAGCTCAAACGTGCTGCGTAACATGAGAATGAACCTCGTTGGTTCTTGCTGAAGCTCAAACGTGCTGTGTAACACGAGAATGAACCTCGTTGGTTCTTGCTGAAGCTCAAACGTGCTGCGTAACACGAGAATGAACCTCATTGGTTCTCGATGAAGCTCAAACGTGCTGCGTAACACGAGAACGAACCTCGTTGGTTCTTGAAGAAGCTCAAACGTGCTGCGTAACACGAGAATGAACCTCGTTGGTTCTTGAAGAAGCTCAAACGTGCTGCGTAACACGAGAATGAACCTCGTTGGTTCTTGCTGAAGCTCAAACGTGCTGCGTAACACGAGAATGAACCTCGTTGGTTCTCGAAGAAGCTCAAACGTGCTGCGTAACACGAGAATGAACCTCATTGGCTCTTGCTGAAGCTCAAACGTGCTGCGTAACACGAGAATGAACCTCGTTGGTTCTTGCTGAAGCTCAAACGTGCTGCGTAACACGAGAATGAACCTCACTGGCTCTTGCTCAAGCTCAAACGTGCTGCGTAACACGAGAATGAACCTCATTGGTTCTCGATGAAGCTCAAACGTGCTGCGTAACACGAGAATGAACCTCATTGGTTCTCGAAGAAGCTCAAACGTGCTGCGTAACACGAGAATGAACCTCATTGGTTCTCGAAGAAGCTCAAACGTGCTGCGTAACACGAGAATGAACCTCATTGGCTCTTGCTGAAGCTCAAACGTGCTGCGTAACACAAGAATGAACCTCGTTGGTTCTCGAAGAAGCTCAAACGTGCTGCGTAACACGAGAATGAACCTCGTTGGTTCTCGAAGAAGCTCAAACGTGCTGCGTAACACGAGAATGAACCTCATTGGTTCTCGAAGAAGCTCAAACGTGCTGCGTAACACGAGAAAGAACCTCGTTGGTTCTCGAAGAAGCTCAAACGTGCCGCGTAACACGAGAATGAACCTCATTGGTTCTCGAAGAAGCTCAAACGTGCTGCGTAACACGAGAATGAACCTCGTTGGTTCTCGAAGAAGCTCAAACGTGCTGCGTAACACGAGAATGAACCTCATTGGTTCTCGATGAAGCTCAAACGTGCTGCGTAACACGAGAATGAACCTCGTTGGTTCTCGAAGATCAAATCTATCAAATAATATGACTATAAGTTCATTATATACACAAACAGTAGATCATGAGCTAGCAACATAAGATCATATACAGTTGAGGTCAGAAGTTGACATACGCTTGTTTCTTAATAGTGTGTGTCATTACCTGGATGATCCATGTGACGGTTGTTCATGAGTCTCTTGTTTGTTCTGAGAAATTAAACTGAGCTCTGTTCTTGAGAAAAATCCTCCAGGTCAAAGAAAATCAAAGAATTTGCAGGATATGGAGGATTTTTCAGAAAACTGCTTTAACTGCTCAGAACAAACAAGAGACTCATGAACAACCGTCACATGGATCATCCAGGTAATGACACACACTATTAAGAAACAAGCGTATGTCAACTTTTGAACTGAGTCTTTTTTATAAATGCAGCTATTATTTTGTCTTGTGGACTTCATATAAAGTTACTCAGGACAGTACTAAATAAAATATAACATGCACCCTTTAACACAATGAGGGTTGATATTTTGTTGGAACGGCTGATAACTATGGGTGTTAATGGGTATCTGGTACTGTGGATTAAAGACTTTCTGTTGCTGCGTACACAGAGGGTGTGATATAATGGTCAGATGTCAGATGAATGCATTGTTAATATGGGGGCTTATTTTCATTGTATATTAATGATTTTATGATTCATACTTCTAATTTGAACCTTTTTAAGTATGCAGACGATATGTCGCTGGTAGGACTTCTTCAAAAAGATGGTGCATTGCTATTAAATACGAAGAAAACTAAGGAATTAGTAATCAGTCGCACTAGGCAAGAAATTGCGGTTGTGCCCAATAATGATAGACGGTCACCCAGTTGAGATTGTTGATCATTTTAAATATCTCGGCACATAGATAGATAGTAAACTCAGTACTGGAATAAGTAGGTTTGTAGTGAGCCAGAATATATTGGAGATTGCTTACAAATCACTGGTTGAGAGTGTGCTGACCTATAGTCTTTGTATGGGCACCTGAATTGTAAGCAGAAAAATAATTTGGGAAGGGTCACCAAAATAGCTAGTAAAACTATCAGTAGACCACAGAATAGTCTGGATGAGGTGTAGACTTCACGCTGCGTTAGAGAGTATTTTAAAAGATCCTACTCATCCTTTGTTTGATCAGTTTGTTCCATTGGCCTCGGGGGGGACGATTTTAAATGCCTAGAGCAAAGACAAATATCTATAAAAGATCCTTTGTACCTACTGCAGTTGGACTCCTTAATCGAAAGACGATGAGATCTAGATCTAGAATGGTGGGTTTTTTGTTTGTTTCTTTTCTTGATATGTGTGTGTTTGTATATGGCATTACTGGCAATAAAGATTTTTGCATATTCTGCAAGAGGTATGTAAGCTTTTGACTTCAACTGTATATATATATATATATATGATTAGTATTAGACAATTAATTTGAATGCTTCTATATAAGAATGATATATTTATATGATTAGTTTGTAGGCGCACTAGAGTGCTTCTTCAACACTGATGCTGATGATGCAAGAGAGTCAAAGTGTCATCAAAGGCCTGCAGCTCCCTCTAGTGTTCACAGCTGTGAGTGTGTGTGTGTGTGTGTGTGTGTGTTCACCTCCTCTTGATCCAGCAGGTAGAACTGGTCTCCATCTCTGACGCGGAGCTGGCGGCTCCAGCCGGGGGAGTCGTGTGCGTGGCCATTCAGAGGGGTGTGAGGCCGAGAACATGGAGACACACACCTTCCATCTGCACACACACACACCAGCATAACATTAGTACACCTGAATCAGACCTGAACGTTTATTTTACACAATATTTATTCAAAATAAACATCATAAAACGGCCAATCACTGTCAGATTTATCAGATACAGGCTACTTTTCACGTCACAAAAAAGGACCTGAAATTATTTTTTTGGTCGCAAACTCAGCAGGCCAGACGAAATAATATGTGTTGTTTTATCTAACTATATTTTATTAATAATTATTACATTATTTAATTACAATTATTTATTAATAATTATTTGAAATGAACACTGTAAGCAAAATTTGTGTCTAAATACAATATAAAATTCCGGTTATTATTTTATTATAATTATTTATTAATAATTATTTTAAATGTGTTATTTCTGCAATACTACAAGCTACATTCATGTCTAAAGAGTAACTGGTTTGTGTAACATTATTTTATAGCATAAATTAAAAAAAATGAAATGTATCAATTAAAAAATAATATTTCTAATAAACTCCAGAATGGGTAACGGGATGGTAGATTTAGGGAATAACTAGTTTGGGTTCAAATGTTGATTAGTTTATAGCTGATTAGCAGTAAGAATAATGCCGTTTTGATCACACTACAGTTAATCAATTCAACACATGATTTTAAAAGCGGAGAGGTCACGACCTCTAGGCCAACATGGGTCACATGACTCGAACACTTCAAGTGCACTATTTATGGAAAGCACATATCGGACTGAGAGGATGGGATCATAAATGTGCGGCACAGTAGCGCTCGATACGCCATATATGGAAACACACACACACACACACACACACACACACAGACAAATTTAAAACTCATTTTGACACTTGCTTTTGTGTCCCGATCGCCCCCACAGCGAGAGAGAGAGAGAGAGAGAGAGAGTGAGAGAGAGGGAGGGAGGAAGATGGGTTACAGCCCAAGAGATGTCACTTCCGTGACGCCCACTCTCTCTCTCTCGCTCGTTCGCTCGCACACCCCCAGCCTGTTACCATGACGACCACGGCCGAGCGGGCTAAAAAACGACTTAAAGCGACCGATATAGCGCGAGAGAGAGGGATTATGAAAGAGAGGAAAAGGAAAGGCAGAGAGGTGGGTGTCAGATGGAAGTGTTTGAGTACAGCATGAAAACGGGATGAGAGGAGAGAACTATTCTGGAAGAGGGAGCCAACTCTGCGTCGCCATGGCAACCGTGATGGATGTAATCCCTCTCTCTCTCTCTCTCTCTCTCTCTGTAGGTGGGAGTCTCTCTCTTCCTCCTCTGGCAGCTGGACACGCAACACATGTGCTGTTAAAACATTCACAGCACACTGAAATCAAACTAAATCACCCTTCCTGCGGGATCTGATCCGACAGATCCGTACGCCGGGATATCGTGACGTTTCTTGCTCAAGGTCATTCAGGATGAATTCATTTAATGCTGGTATTTCTATAAACATGCACAAGAACATTAGATACAGTGTGACGAAGAGTTCAGGTATCATGTCAGCCTAAACTTGACAAAACTTATGATAATAAAGTTTTGTGAGCGCAACACGTATCCGAAGCGCGTGCGCTTGATCGGACATGTTCACACAAAACTGTAAAAATGCCGTATTGGCGAGTAATCTCGTAAACGCAGTCACTTCGGTCTTAAGGGAACAGAAACAGGTGAGAAATGAAACGCTTGTGTATCAGTATATTGGATCCGTGCAGCTCTTAAAGTGACAGCAGCCTAATATTCCTGCTGAGTTTTTAATGTGAATCAACTAACAGTGGTCTTCGTAACAATATTACACAGCAAATGTTTTTCTGTCATAATTTGGCTAGCGTTACATTATACAATCACGCTCTTATTCACGCAAATGCTTTTAAAACAGTCAAGCGGCACGAGACAAACTGTGAATGTCGTGTCATGTGACAGTATCGAGTTCTCTTTCGCGCTTGAACAAACGATAACAAACAGAATTATGTTTCCTCATAAGAGCAGTCTTAAATGAGTTAAATAACATCTTAAATGAGCTTGAGATGCGCGTCGTGTTCGGCAGCGGCAGCTCTTAAAGTGACAGCAGCCTAATAAACCAGCTGCTGTGATGATGTCATTAATGTTCATCAAAGAACAGATAACTGAGAAAAATGTAGCTTTATTTCATTTATAATTTATGCAGTGAAGACTGTAAAGTGTTTGATAACTTTATTCAATTTCCGCACATTTGTTAGGCAGGTAAATATGACATTTATTATAATGGCTTTATGTGAAGATTGTTTAAATTAAAAGTTGTTTTTTTAATAATTTCTATAGTTTTCTCTATAATTAATGAGGACATCAGTACAGTATTAGTATCAGTGATGCTGACCTTCATTCATAAAAAGATGCCATTAAACAAATATTTAAAATATACTGTCTTTACGTAACTGTGAAATTATTACATTATTAAAATATTCAAAACTCCACTGTTTTTAATCGTGAAATGTGTGATTATTTTTTTGCAATCGATTGACGGCACTAGTTCTTGGTGTCATAACCTTATTTATTAAGATTATGGGTCAAAAATAACAAAAACAACAACTAAGCCTAATTTATTTTATTTATTTATTACGTTTTTTTGTGGGACAGTGAAATTTAAACTTTAAATGCTCATTTTAAACTGTACAAATTAAATTTTAAATGATATATTATGGTTTTGTTTAAAAATGATATGCATATCTCAACTAAAAATGAATTTTGACATTAATGTGAAGAGTCTATTTTACAATGTCATTCTGACACAAATATTTTGGGGGACTCTGTAATATTATTTTATATATTTTTTAACATAAATTTGACACAAAATATTTTCTGAAAAAGTAAAGATTCTATAAATTTAAAGTATTTACCATTATTTAAGTCTTATAATAACAAATTATGTCAGCCTAAATTTAATAATATATATATAATATGACCAGAAAATCTGGTGCAGAACAGAATAAAAAAAATCGATCTTGACCAATCAGAAACGAGCATTCAAAGCCTGTTTAACTTCCAGAAGAAATGCTCAGCAGCACAAAAACTTCACTGAAACTGATTTTGTTAAATCAAAGGTCAAAGGTCAGAGGACAGAAAGGCAGAATCAGCACCAGTGCAGAACATCTGCACAGGTCATAAACCATATCAAACCGGCATTAATAAAGATGAACTCAAAACACTCGTCCTGAATGACCTGAATATGATTCATGAAGAAGAATGAAGAAGTTTAACTGTAAGTGTGTTAACTTGATTTGGAAATGATTTTCTGTTCATCTGATGCCCACAGAAGCCTCAATATTATCATAATGTCACAGCTAACCTGCTAAACTCGCAGGAACACACGCGGCTTCTGCATTAAACAGGTTTATTATGAAAAGCCTTTGCTGCTGATGGAAACGAGAGCGTTTGTGATTGATGCATCGAATGTGTGATTCTTACATAAACGCTCAGAACAGCCGTGATCCGGACCGTCAGAACACACCGAGATAAGAGTGTGTGTGTGTGTGTGTGTGTGTGAGGACTGACTGACAGGAATCTGACTGTATCAACTCCACATTTATCTAAAACTTACCAGTTACTGAAATGTACAACTGTAAAATGAAATATGAGCTTTAAAACACGAGCTCTGTCATATTCTGTGACTGTTTGTGAAGAGCGAGAGCCGTCGCGCATCACGCTGTGTGAAACACAGACCGAACGTCACGGCACTGTACGGTCAGGTGATACGTGAACTACATTTCTCAGCTGAATAAAACAAACCAGCGTCTCGCTAGTAAAGTTATGTACTGTAATGAAGGTAAAGACGGTTGCTTTGATGTGGATAAACGTATGAATTTGGTGTCCGTTTGTAGAAAGAATCCTAAATTTACCTTGAAAAACGCTTGCAGAAATGACAAAATAAACACGTCAAACAAGATAAATGATGTATGCTTAATTCTACGATAAGTATGCAATTAATATGCAATTTAACAGTTAAAACTTTTAATCTGTTGACAGCCCTAATTTATATATTATATATGAGAACAAGATGACTCATCAACAAGTTTACAAAGTATATACATTTACAACTGTAAAATAATATTTTAATTATATTATACATGTCAAAACGAAGATTCATCAACTGTAAATTTATGTAAAACAATAAAAATTACACCTGTAAAATTGTTTAAATTATTTTATAGAACATATTTATATTAAATATTATATATATATGAACATGAAGATTAATGTGAAGAGTTCTATTTTACAATATTTTGAGGGATTATTTTATATATTTTTTAACATAAATTTGACACAAAATATTTTCTGAAAAAGTAGTACAATTTAAAGATTCTATAAATGTAACGTATTTACCATTATTTAAGTCTTATAATAACAAATTATGTAAAAATTCATATTTATATTAAATATTATATATATGAACACGAAGATTAATTTATGTAAAATTTACAAATGATATAAATTTACAACTGTAATACATATATGATATTTATATTAAATTTTATATTTATATATATATATATGGGAACACAATGATTCACTAAAAATGTATCTAAAATGTACAAATTATATTTAAATCATAATTTATATTTATATTAATTTTTATATTTATATATTATATGTGAACACGACAATTAATCAACTACATTTATGCAAAACTCACAAATTATATAAAAATATATTTAAATTATATCATAGAATATATTTATATTAAATATTATGTATATTTATTATATATGTGAACAAGATGAATACTCGACTGTAAATTTATGTAAAATCTGATCTCAGACTGAGATTCCTAATGCAGCTCAACATCTAAAACGACGCGTTCCTGAATGATGTTATTGCTGTTATACATCAGTATCAACACCTCAGCGTGAGCTCTGACCGTCGCAGCACAATAATATCTGATTTACACGCTCTGTGCTGTTGATTATTGCGGGAGTTTTCTCGTCCGTCGCCGCAAACAGAAGTGAAACAAAACACACAAAAGTGAAAGCGCTGACATCAACCAGGAACTAAACCTGAAACACTTCGTCACTAGAGATTGAGCTGTTACGGTAATATAACAACACAATCATATGATCGTGCTCATGATGATATGACCATCAGATTTAGTTATTAAAAATGAAAATAAAGCAAAATATTTACTCAAAATGTACTAAAAAAAAAAAAAAAAAAAAAAGTTTTCTAAACCATCAGTAGAATTTGGATCAGTTTGTCACTAATTTCAGTCTTTTTTTCCAAATGAATGTTATCCCAGATAACAGAGAACGTTGTCTCAAGGTTCTCTCGAAGTTATGAGCAAACGTTCTGGTCTTTAATGATGTTCTCTAAACGTCAGCGCACAAACATTATTCACCTCTCATTAATGGAACATTTTAGTTGGATATTCGTCTAATGTTATTTAAATGTCACACCTAGTTTCAGAACGTTCAGAGAACATTCAAAAGTAACGTTCACATAATGTTTGAAGAATGGAATGTTCCCTTAACGTTCAGAAAAAACTTTTTAAAACATTTAAAGGTTTTTGAGGAAAACATTCCAGGATTGTTCTCCATATAGTGGACTTCACTGGGGTTCAACGGGTCCAAATGTCAGTTTCAGTGCAGCTTCATGATCCCAGACGAGGAATAAGAGTCTTATCTAGAGAAACCGTCAGACATTTTCTAAAACAAAATTAAAATTATATACTTTTTAACCACAAATGCTCATTCTGTGATGCTCCACGCATGACGTAATCATGTTGGAAAGGTCACGCAGGTGGAAGTACGCGGTAGGGCGAAGAACATTTTCTCCTCCAACAACCAACGTCCGACATTGTTGTTGTACCTTTTTTTATAAAGAGCGTTTGACTTAGTCTTTGCACGTTCGCTTCGTAAACACTGGATCAGTACTTCCGCCTGCGTGACCTTTCCAACGTGATTACGTCATGCGTGGAGCATCACAGGATGAGCATTTGTGGTTAAAAAGTATAAAATGTTTATTGTTTGTAGAAAATGTCTGACGGTTTCTCTAGATAAGACTCTTAATCCTCGTCTGGGATCGTGAAGCTGCACTGAAACTGACATTTGGACCCGTTGAACCCCAGTGAAGTCCACTTAATTTCTTTTTGACTGAAGAAAGAAAGACATGAACATCTTGGATGACATGGAGGTGAGTAAATGATCAGGAAACGTTAATTCTGAAGTGAACTAATCCTTTAAATCATCATAACTATATCAAAGTCGTAACCAGCAACCAATCAAGCATGTCACAACTCAAATAAGCCGTATTTCTGTAAGCACAAAACACAACTTACACTCGATCCACACCAGAACACAATCAACACTGAACTGATCTGAATAATGATGATATCTCCTAAGGGTAGCATGTGCAGAGTGAACAGCAACAGTACTAGTACTGAGCCTTGTGGTACTCCATATTCAACTTGTGATCGATATGACATCTCTACATTTACTACTACAAACTGATAACGGCCAGATAAATAGGATTTGAACCATGCCAATGCAATTTAATTTGAGTTTATTCAAAAGAATGTTGTGGTCAATAGTGTCAAATGCAGCAGAGAACAAAACTTGATCTCAATAATGACTTTATTGTCCTCTGTAGAGCTGCTTTACAGCAGAATCTGAATTTGATGAAGTTTGCATCACTGATTCTGATATTTTCCTGTTTATTACTTTGTATCGAGTAGCTAAAGCGCTATGAAATTAATATATATAATGTTTGTTTGAAGGAGTTTGTTCTGCTGTGGAATAAACTCATTTTCCAGACAGAAGCCCGGCGTCCGTCCGGCCGGAGAGCACGACATTTAAAAGCTCTCAGTGAAACATCCTCCAGCTCAATGTAAATGACCTCTTGAGATCACAATGACCGCTTCACAACAGCACGACTGACACTCATCACATTACTGACGCTTAATCAATACACATCAGTGCTGATATAGAAGATAAACAAAACAACACTAACATAATTCATTTAACAGCATAAAACCCTAATGGACATAACAGATAACACTGGGAAGAAACACAGTTAGGCCTATTAAAATGAGAAAAACATCAAATGTTAAGTGTCACAGGGAATTCTGGGAATTTTAATTATAGGATTATTTATTCTTTTTAAAATGGTACCTTTACCAGCTAGTAATTTACAGTATAAGGTTAGCTCTATTACAGTTTTCCCTGTACTTACTGTAAACCGATTTAAAAAAAAAAATAAACAGTTAAAATTACAATAAATTTTTGTGCGCGCGCGTGTGTTCCGGAAGCTCTCTCGCGCGGGCCGCTCCTGATTCGGTTCGGTTCGGGATCTATAAATAAACCGCTCGAAGCGCATCTGCTGTTACTGAGCTCAACTATTCCGGCTGATTATCGATCGCAATGATCTGACTAGAACGCGGAATCGAGCATCACTGGACTCCAGTGTGTGAGAGCTGTCAATCATCTGGCGGCCAGCGCGAGGCCGTATTGATCAGTGATCGGAGCCGATCAGATGATCGATGATAATAACTCTTACCTTGTGAAGACACATAGGACATGATCCTCCGGCACTGACCGTGATCAGCTCGCTCTGTGAGGATCCATCATCACTCCTCCAGCGCGACAACATTCAAAAATAAAAGAGCAAAATGACGCAAGGCTCTCAGACGCGAGCCGCGGAGTCGGGGCGGGCGCGCGCACGGCGAGGCGCGCTCACGCAAGGTGCTATTATTGATCTGAATGCTGATCGAAATGATCCGCCGATCACTTTGCGCTGCCCGTCACCGAACGCAAGCGCGCACTCGCACGCATGCGGGAACGCGCACAGGCGCGCGCACCCGGCCGGCACAGCGCGGTCCAATGAGTGGACTGATCGATACGGAGCTCGGTGGAGCGCAGAAGTTAGTCAGTGAAGTTGGTCTGTGGTCGTGTAAGTGTAGCTGGAGCTCAGGTAAGACCGACACATGCTGCCAAATATTATTAGTCTTTTATTCCTGCTGAATTCTCCAGATCCTTCTGATATGATGATCTGAACATCTCGTTTCTTATTTCAGTCAATCTCTTCAATAAGCGTCACTTATTGAAGGATCAGGATGGATCTGGATATGTGAGAGTATTAGAAGTGTGATTTCTAGAGCTGGAAGTCATGGAAATATGATAATTATACAATTAATAATGTCAAGTAAATGATTGAACTCTGAAAAATTCTGGAGTTTAATAATTTATAATTATTTTACTGCATTATTATTATAGATATAATATATATATGTTTATATAAATATTTAATTAAATTAAAATGTCACCTAGTTTCTGTAAAATAAAGCTTATTTTATATATATATTTTATATATATATGAAATATTTATTATTGTAACCAACTATAATATATATTTATATATATATTTTTAATTATTATTATAGATAATATATATATATTTAATTAAATTAAAATGTCACACCTAGTTTCTGTAAAATAAAGCTTATTTCGTTTATAAACAGCTTACTTTAAATAAATATTATTATAATATTAAATTCAATATTTCAATTTATTTATTTTAATGAAATATTTATTATTGTAACCAACTATAATATGAAATTATTATGTACATTTTTAATTAAATTAAACATTTTGAAATTTAATTATTTCAATGTACTTCATTTTTTAATTCATTATTTTAATTAAATATTATTATAGATAATATATATATTTAATTAAATTAAAATGTCGCACCTAGTTTCTGTAAAATAAAGCTTATTTTATTATTTTAATTAAATATTATTATAATATTGAACATTCTAAAAACATAATTATTTCAATTCTTTATTTTAATGAAATATTTATTATTGTAACCAACTATAATATATATTTATATACATTTTTAATTGAATATTATAGATTATATATATATATATATATAATTAAATTAAAATGGCACACCTAGTTTCTGTAAAATAAAGCTTATTTCGTTTATAAATAGCTTACTTTACTGTAACCAACTATAATATATATTTATATACATTTTTAATTAAATTAAACATTTTGGAATTATTTCAATGTACTTCATTTTTTAATTCATTATTTTAATTAAATATTATTATAGATAATATATATATTTAATTAAATTAAAATGGCACACCTAGTTTCTGTAAAATAAAGCTTATTTCAATTTATTTATAAATATCTTATTATTGTATTTAAATATTAAGATTTTGAGAATTCTGAAACTTAATCATTTCAGTTTATTTATTATTTTAATGAAGTATTTATTATTATAACCAGCTATAATATGCATTTATATAAATATTTAATTAAATTAAAATGTCACACCTAGTTTAATGAAACCATGTGAAGCTGCAGCAGAAACATCATCATCATCATCATCATCATCGTCGTTCACTCGAGTCCAGAAGAGCGAAAGAACGTCATTTTGTGCTGAACTGAAACTGCGGGATCAGATCTGTTCATTACAGGGACACAAACCAACAACATCCCAGTGTTTGTGCTGCGGTTTCCCTCCAAAACGACATCACTTCCTGGAGGATGATGTCATTCAGGGACTGGATGGATTTTATAAAAGACTAACATTGAGGGCAGTGGAAATGAAAACAATATTCCCAAGAAAGAAGAAACTGGCGATTTAAAGAAATTGTGAGTTTGTGTTGATGAGAGATAATTCACCTCATGAAACTCATATGATTAAAACTGTGATTCAGACGTGAAGAACACACCCTGAACGCAGTGCACTACATAGACAGCATCTTTAGGCAGCTCACTAGCGTTAGGCATAATGACTGCACTGCTGTATAAACCGGGCCCTCAGGGGCCAATCTAGAGGAGAACTGGGTCAAAACTCTAGAAATAGAAATCAAAATAAATGAATAAAAATGATTTAGATCAATAAATTAATAAATTTGCTTCAAACTAAATACATTAAACATGATTTACATAGACAAATGTGATTAACAAATAAAATGACTTAAAGGGTTAGTTCGACCCAAAAATGAAAATAATGTCATTAATTCCTCCTCCTCATGTCGTTCCACACCCGTAACATCTTCAGAACACAAATTAAGATATTTTTGATGAAATGCGATGGCTCAGTGAGGCCTGCATCGCCAGCAATGACATTTCCTCTCTCAAGATCCATTCAGAACACTGCTTCAAGAAGCCTTGAGCGTTATGAAGCTTTTGTGTCCAATCATGATTCGGATCGGGTGTCAACTGCTGAAATCACGTGACTTTGGCGCTCCGAACCGCTGATTCGACACAAAAGATTCATAACATGTAACAAAATATGTTTTTAGAGTACACGAGGTGTAATTAATGACAGAATTTTAACCCTTTAAATGAATACAAATAAAAATTATTAAAATAAATAAACTAGTCAATAGTTTTGATAAAAAATTAAATACATACATTTGATAACAAATAACTAAACAAAAGCATTTAATTAAAATAAATAAATAAAACATGATTCAATAAATAACTGATAAAAATAAAAACATAACAGTCTAAAAATCATAACAGTAATAAAGTGAGTAGAAAAGAATGAAATGATGAAACATAATAGAAACTAAATATTGTCCAAACAGTATATTTATAGTTTTAATATTATTTCACAGTATTAATCTGGTCTTTATCCATAAAAATATACACTATTTTGATCATATTTGGGCTCCTGCTGCTCAAAACTACAGTGAAACGGCACAATATGATTCAGTTTTGGCATGTGGAGTTTAATAATCATCTCATAAATATTGTTCATTTTGTGTTTTTATTAAAAATCTTGCAGCTCATCAGACTATTTCATGCTTACAGAAAATATGCAGAAGTATAGCAAATAATAACAGTAATAATAATATAAAGAATTCTTCAGTGTTGTTAGTATGACGTTTATTAAGAAATATTATGTTCTGCTAAATTATATTTGACGTAGTTTTGTTGTTCAGGGTTACAAACACAAGATCAGAAATCACACAGTCACAAGATTTATTTCAACTCATTTAATTTGCACATTTCTCTCTCTGTCCCCAGCACTGCGTTTCCCAGCATTCACCGCTGCGTCTCTCTCAGAAACGCTGGTTCAGCGAGAGCAGGACTGTGATTGGCTGGTTCAGCGAGAGAAGGACTGTGATTGGCTCTTGCAGTGTGGGCATGCATTAAAACGGCACAGAGCGGGAGATGACGAGCGATCGTATGTCTTAATGCACTTACCCACAATGCATTTCAGCACGAGGTAATCGCTATCAAACATTATTCTGCTACATTGGAGAACGAGGGTTATTGTCATATTGCACCGTATGGATTATTATACAACTAAGATTTATAACTTCTATGAAGCTGATTATAAGGGTTTCTTTCTGCATATAAACTGCTTTACATTCACATTAATTCATGCAGTTATAGCACTGCACGGCGTTTGGCTTTAACTATAATATTTATTTATATATATATATATATATATATATATATATATATCTGTATGGCCTCGATAGTAAAGATTCCTGGCTCTTCACTGACCTCTAGTGCAAAATCAAAGTATTGCGCTTTTCTGTTTCAGTGGAGAGTGATGCAGTCGATAGAGGAAGGTGTTTCTCCGGTCGAGAGTCATGCATAGCGTCATGCGGAACAGAGGATCTGATCGATCAGGTGGAGGTGAGAAGAACAGGTATAAAAACAGGAGCCAGAGACAGCCAATCAGAAGAGGCTTTCTGGGAAGAGGCTCCTGGGAAAAACCTGCAGACACCAAAACAACGAGATAATCAGAGATGAATCGGCTTGTGTTTCTCTAAGGTCTGAAAGAACATGCTCATGTTAGTTTCAGCTAACGTTCTCGCAACGTTATGAACAAACGTTCTTCCCGTAACGTTAATAGAACATTCGGTCAAAGTTATCTGTTCTCAAAACGTTATTTATACGTCGTTTATGAAGCATTTTTTTTAAATGTTACTGTTTCAGAGAACATTCTAAAGTAACGTTCCCATAATGCAATGTGCTAATGCATGTTAACAACATGCTAATTCATGCTAACAATGTGCTGAAACATGCTAATTTATCTTAGCAATGATAAAACATACTAGCAACGTTAAATCATGTTAGCAACATGTTAAAACATCCTAGAAAAATGCTAACTCGTGTTACCAATGTGCTAAAACATGCTTACAGAATGCTAATTAATGCCAACATGTTCAATTATTATGCTAATGCATGTTAACATGCTAATTCATGTGAGCAATGTTAAATCGTGCTAGCAAAATGTTAACTCATGCTACCAATGTGCTGAAACATGCAACATGTTAAATTATGCTAACATTTTAAATCATCCTAACAATGTGTTAAATCATGCTAACATGTTAACTCATGCATGCAACATGCTTAATCAATGCAAACAATGTGCTAATTCATGTTAACAACATGCTAATTTATGCTAGCAATGAGAAAACGTTAACAATATGTTAAATCATGTTAGCAACATGTTAAAACATTAAATAATGCTAACATGCTAATTCATGGTAACAACATGTTAATTAATGACAATGTTAAAACATGCTAGCAACAATGCTAAATCATGTTAGCATAGTGCTAAAATATGGTAGCAGCAAGTTGAATCATGCTGTCAACATGGTAAAACATGCTAACAGTGTTAATGCATGCTAGCAACATGCTAATTAATGTTAACATTGTGCTATAAAATGCTAATTCATGCTAGCACCGTGTTAACTCATGCTAACAATGTGCTAAGCATATTAACATCATGTTAAATCATGCTAGTAATGTGTCAACTCATGCTAATTCATGTCAACAATGTGCTAAATCATGCTATCAACATGTTAATTCATGTTAGCAACATGCTAACAAATGATTAAACATGCTAGGAAGCTTTTAAAAAGGTTTTGTGCAGCCAACACAAGTTTGTCCTGACAACTTTTTATGTTCTAGTTTTTGATTCTGCGGTGAAACAGGCCCATCATCTCACCTGTGTTATTCAGCGACCTGCACACCGCCGCAGTTGTCTTTGCTCTCAGACGCTATGGCTAAATACTCCGCGCTGCAACACAGAACAAAAACGTGACACTTGTTAAAGTCTGAGCTGAGTTCAGGTTTTAGTCTTTGCTTCTGCAACAATAACGATGACGTGAGCCTGTATTTAAAGACGTATCTTTTTAGTCTGGCTATTACATTCATCTTTATATCACTACAAAATCTAACTATAGTATCGTCCGGCTCTAATCTGATATATCGGGCATGAAGACATTATGATATTAGCTAACACTTAAGGTCCCATTAGTTAACGTTAATGCATTTCAGTGCACAGCAATAGTCCTGCAGGGTGAAAAATGACTTTATTGTACAAATCATCCATGTTGAGCTCATAAACCTGCAGGTTAAGTGGTCACAGAACTGCAGACACTCACGCGCTGGCTCTCAGAGCTTCCTCTCCAGCGGCGGCGATCTTCCTGTAGCAGTAGATCATCTCCACCAGCAGCCAGAGCTGCAGCCCGATGATGGACACGTACATCATGACCTCCGACACAATGGACGCCGTCCCGCGCGTGGCTGAAACACAGACCGTTATCATGCCGCTTTTGCCTCATTCTGTCAAATCAAACTAATTTCAGAAACTTTGACAACTAAAACTTTTGAATTTGTTATTATTTTTCTGTAGAAAGACAAACATAGTGATGAAAGCCAAAATATTAAATGTGTATTTAATGAGTAATCCACCATTTTGTAAAGGAGGGTCAAACTGACCTTTTTTATCAGTGATTTGGAGCCAAATTACAGGGGTGCAAAATGACTTTAGAAAGACAGCAAAATCATTACTTTACTTTTCGGTGGATCAATTAGTACTTTATCAATCTTTGTTGCAGTATAGGCCTCAAAAAAAGCACTTTTTTCATGTTTTTTTCCAACGTTTACGTGTCTGTAACTCAGGAAATATTAAAGATATCTTAATATCCTTTTAGATGCTGCTTCTTAACAAACTTTTCTTTTGTTTTCTTCATCTTTATGGCTCAATATGGTTTAAATTTCAGAGATGTGAGGATCTCAATGCGGCTCCAGGAGTAAATTGTTAAATTTGACCCATTTTCAGCGGTCAAAAACCAAATGTGGGTCACTTTGCATGCAACTGATACTTTTCTCTTTTAAACAGGAATATCTGAAGAACAAATAATGTTGAAACTAGAAATGTTTCCCTCTATTAAAACAACTGCATAGAACATTCCTGTCTGAGGGACAAAAAGAGTCTTTTTCCAAAGTTTGCATGTTTGTAACTCAGGAAATATTAAAGATATCCTAATATCCTTTTAGATGTTGCTTCTTAACAAACTTTTCTTTTGTTTTCTTCATCTTTATGGCTCAATATGGTTTAAATTTCAGAGATGTGAGGATCTCAATGCGGCTCCAGGAGTAAATTGTTAAATTTGACCCATTTTCAGCAGTCAAAAACCAAATGTGGGTCACTTTGCATAAAGCTGATAATTTTTGTCTTTTAAAGAGGAATATCTGAAGAACAAATAATGCTGAAGCTAGAAATATATCTAATTTCCTTCTATCAAAACGTTCCTGAGGGACAAACATTTTCCAAAGTTTGCATGCCTGTAACTCAAGAGGTATTAAAGATATCTCAATATCCTTTCAGGTTCCAATTATAAACAAACTCTTCTTTTTTTAAGGCCCTATTTAGCTCAAATCTCAATGCAGCTTCATGTGCAGATTATTGACCCAGTTTCAGTGGTTGTAGAGCAGATGTGGTCATGCAACTGCAGCTGATACTTGTATTTAAAGAGGAATATTTTCAAACGTTCCAGGTTAAAACCTCAACAACTCCCGATACCCATTGTGAAACCACTGAGACGCCTTTACCTTTGGCCACCACAGTGAGGTAAACCTCTTTCTGTTCGATGGTGGAGAACTCGTAGTGCTCGTAGCTGAGGATGCGGTTGAAGATGCAGCGGTAGACGCCCGAGTCGTTGAAGGTGACGTTCAGGATGTCCACAGACGCGTCCTGAATGTCGAAGGTTTTCCTGCTGCCGTGCCACTCCACCCGATCCTGAAAGCGCTCATCAACGATGTTGGACACCTGTCCGTCATAACTATAAATCTGTCCCGGGACACCAAACCATCAGAGACAGGAAAAAGATCACGTCGTTTCCCAAACCCGCATGACTTCAAGCTTCAAAATCACCATTAAAGTCTGATAAAAGCTGCAGTCCATCTACATTAAAAACACACCCAAACTTGCATTGACATCGTTTGAATATGGGTTTGGAATATTAGTTGGAAAATATTTCATTTATATCAAATGAACTGCTGTTTGTCTTTCATCATCACGTGATCAAGCGTCTCAAACACTCACGTGAATGAAGTCGTCTTCTCCTCGCGCCTTGAAGAGCCAGTCGATGGTCGCCGTGGCCTCCACCTCGCCGCGCATCTTACAGGAAATGCATCCCAGCTTGAAGCTCCGGCCGGCGACGGCCTCCGTGTCCGAGTCGACCTCCGCACACGCGCCGCGGCACACCGACACTGCAGAAACACGATCACATGATCATCCTCACAGTCAGAGCAGCTTCATACCGTCATGTGTAAAGACCGAATTAATACTGTGAAAAATAAGATTTTTAGATATGTGTAATAATATTATTATTAATGTGTATAATATTCGGAAAACATTTAGTTTTTTCTTATGTTACATCATTGCTTTCTTTTCTACTGTACTTTTATTTATTTAAATAAAATTCTATTTTACTTATTTTAATTAAATGTTTTTGTTTATTTATTTACATCAAATTTTATGTATGTATTTATTTTAATCCAATTTATTAATTTAATTTTTCTTTATTTAATAACATTTATTTATTTTATTCGATTTTTTATTTACTTAATATTTATTTACATCAAATTTTATGTGTTCATTTTAATTAATTTATTTCAATAATTTGTTATTTAATCAAATTTTAAATAAAATGTATTTTAATAAAAATGTTTTATATACATCAAATATTGTAGTATGTCAAATGTAGTAATTTATTATTTATTTAAATGTATTTCTATTTTACTTACTATTTTACTTTAATTACAGGTTTTTGTTTATTTACTTATTATTGTTTACATTTAATTTTATGCATTTATTTTAATCAGATTTATTATTTATTTATTTAAATATTTTTATTTAATCACATTTTTAATCAAATTTATTTATTTTATTCAAATGTTATTTGAAATAAATTAGATTCAAATACATACAATTTAATGTAAATAAATATTAAGCAATCATTTAATTGAATTTTAACCATTTTAAACATCAAATTTATTACATTATTTATTTAAATTAATTTATTTGTATTTATTTTACTTTTTATTTTAATCAAATGTATTTAAATTCATTTATTTACTTAGTTTTTCTATTCAACAATTTTAATACATTTATTTATTGTAGTCGAAAAAATAAATTCTTATTTTAATCAAATGTTTTTGTTTATTTATTTACATCTAATTTTATGTATGTACTTATTTGAATCTAAAAATTTATTTTATATTTTTAAGTAAATTGTATGTATTCATTTTAATCTAACTGATTAATTTTTTTCAGTAATTTTTTATTTAATCAATTTTTAAATCAAATATTACTCAAAATAATAATCTAATTTATTCTAATTGTTTCATTTATTTAGTTTCTATTCTTACATCACTGTTAGATGTTTTATTTATTTAAATCAAATTTTGTTTGTTTTTAATCAATTCATTTTAATTAAAAGTATATTATTTAAAATGTTTTATTTTAATCAAATGTTTTTGTACATCAAGTTTTATTTATTTGCGTTTAAACGATGGCGTCTGAAACCTGAGATTTATAAAACTGCTGACGGCAAAAGTTATGCTTGAAGAAGATGAGTTCCTTAATGAAATTGTCCTGTTGGCAAGACGTTTGATTCTGACTGGACGGAGGCCTCAAGAAGGCACTGCTTGAATCATGTCCTACAACACAACAGAATGTTTCTCATAAAGGGCCACAGAAAGACGTTCATAGCATAAAAAGCTGTCTTAAAGTGACGAATGAATGTGGTGATGACATCTCGATCACATTATTTGTCTGAGAAAAGGGCATATTTCTAAGGACTGCAAAAGACGTCATATTTGATCCAGCTCGCTTGGGCCTGTGAAGGTATCAAGAGCAGATTTTACAAAGCGTGTCTCGTGTAGTAACACAACGTGCCTCTGCTACCTCCTGTCTTTATCTCAAGAATAAGAATGAGATTCTTACGTATGCTTTACTTAGTGCTACACGGCATCAGTCTTAAATCTTAAGATTATTTATTATCAGTTTATTCATTTTAATCAAATTTATGTTAGTTTAATCCTATTTTTTTTAATTTCCTCTACATTTCCCTCCAGCACTCCTATGCGGCCCCTGATAAATAATATAAATTTGATTGAAATGAGTTGATAAATAATATAAATTTGATTGAAATAACCCCTGTCACCCCTCAGACTCACCTGAGAGCGCGCAGAACACACACAGGAGCAGCAGGCGTCTCACACACTCGTCCATGATGCTCACACACACACACACACACACTGATCTCTCTCTCTCTCTCTTCTGTCGCTCACTGACGGATCTTCATGTTCTGAGCGGTTCTGAAGCGGCCCGTCCCGCTGATGTGATCTTGAACCGATGTTCAGGGACGCTAGACGAGGCACAGATGATGCACAAACATGTCATACAACAGATACCATCAGACCTGAGATCAGCGTTTACAGTCGCTGTTTTCTTTTTACATGTATTTAAGCATCTGAAGAAAAGCGCGCGACACGCATATGCACGTTCAGTTATTAATATATTTTAAAGCACTCACTGTAATCACGCAGAACTTGCCTTCTGTAAATCTCTTGAGTCTCGTGTAATAATCCTCAAGCATCAGACTGATGTTTATGATCAGTTATCAGTGATCTGTCGAGTTTAAGCGCCATTCTGAGCGGCTCGTTCACGCGTTCGCTGAGTTCTGACGCTCGGACTGATGCATTGCGGTAAAAATCCCGGGCCGCGCGCGCAGCGCAGCCGAACCCACGGTGACGTCACGACGCTCCCGGCAGGCGCAGCCCCTTCAGAACCGAACTCGCAGGTAAAACACACGATGATTTACATTAAAGTAATAATTATTAACTATAATAAATTGAGTTTTTCCCCTTCAAACTAGCTGCCATTTTACACCACATCCAAAAATATAAGTTAAACTACCTTTCATTCATCACCGTGCGCTCTAATAATCAGTTATTCAGAGAGGATCTAGCCAACTGACGTTATATTAATAATTTGATTATGTTTTGTGATCGATTACAATGTGTGAACAATTACAGAGAACAAGAACGCATAGGTGAAAAAAAACGATTTAAAACATTTTTATTAGGCCTTTGTAAACTTCAGACAGCAAGTGGCGCGCGCGGACTGCAGTACTGCTCAGCTCATGAATATTAATAGCCACGCACGAGAGCCAGTCGCGTAACGTAATTAATATTCATGAACCCGACCTGCTTTTGCAGCAGGATTGGCTCACAGCAGCAGTCACATGGATGCACCTGATTCTATTCTGTTCTATAAACATATTCAGCCATTTTGATGTCATTCATGTGAGACACTAGTATATTTTGTCGTTATCATATATGAAGAATATATAAATAAGTACTGTATTTTTTAGGAGGGGCGTGTCTTCAGGAAGGGGGCGTGTCTCTCTCTTCCGCAGCAGAGCTCCATCACAGCGAACGCAGGTGAGATTATAAACATTCATATTTTATTTCCATTGATCAGAGGATCGTAATCTACATTTATAATATACAGACGGCGATTAAAACGAGCAGATTGTGTGTCAGATAGATGAATATATTGTAAAGCAGATGTTTGCCGCATGTTGATGTAAACACACATGATCATCTGCTCTCGTATGTGCGTTTAAACGCGCTCTGGTTATAATATGATCTAATCTGCGGGCCTGAAACCGAATATAACCGGAGAAAACGCGTTTTTATGTCAGTACCGGAGCATTTCTGCTGCTGCTTTCAGATCAGGAACTCTCATCTTCTTCCGCGGTCGCGGGTGTTTTTCCCCCCGGCAGGATGGAACAGATCCTCGGCCGCGCCAGCGCGCCACCCGGCCCGGTTCTGCAGGTGTGTTTTCCCAGCGTGCGTGCGTCGGTTCTGGAGAATCTCAACCGGCAGCGCGAGGAGGGTCAGCTGTGTGACCTGTCCATACAGGTGCAGGGTCAGGTGTTTCGCGCGCACAGGTGTGTGCTGGCCGCATCATCCCCGTATTTCCACGACCAGGTGAGTGTGTGCAGCTGACATCTTTACATATGTAAACATTCTCATTTGCATATTAATGACATCTTGACCTCCCCAGCTCTCGAAAGGTTCTCTCAACGTTCTTCCAGTAACATTAATAGAACGTTTGTTTAAAGTTATCAGAAATAACGTAATGGGAACATTCACTAAACGTTCTTAACACACATTTTTGTTACCTGTGTGGAGACAAAGTCGCAACATAAATCCACTTCAGCTGTGTAAAACTAGTACTGTATTTTCATTCATACGCTGAAAATACTGTACAGTAAATCAACATTAAATACGTATTCTTATGATGTGTGTCATACGAAAAGATACAATCTTTAGTAACTGTATTCTATAATGCTTGAAACAACCCAATAAATTCATTAAACATCTTGGGAATTTAAGATGGATGTTATTAAGTTATTAAAAACATTATTTTCGGGAATTCAAATCCTCAAGTTTTGAACAATCCTAAAGGGATAGTTCACCCAAAAATGAAAATTACCCCATGATTTACTCACCCTCAAGCCATCCTAGGTGTATGACGATCTTCTTTAAGACGAACACAATCTGAGTTATATTAAATAATATGCTGGCTCTGCCCAGCTTTATAATGGCAGTGAATGTGGGAGAGATTTTGAAGCCCACAAAAGCACATCCATCCATCCATCATACTCCAGGGGGTTAATAAAGGCCTTCTGAAGCGAAGCGATGCATTTTTTTATAAGAAAAATATCAATTTTTTAAAATGTACAAACTATAATCACTGGCTTCCAGTAACGGTCACATGCAAGTCTAATTCCGGCAAAAGAGTGACCTCTGACCCCGACGCATGACATGGGATAAAGCTGGGAAGAGCCAGGATATTATTTAATATAACTCAGATTGTGTTCGTCTTAAAGAAGATCGTCAGACACCTAGGATGGCTTGAGGGTGAGTAAATCTTGGGGTAATTTTCATTTTTGGGTGAACTATCCCTTCAAGAAATGTTTTTGGAATACAAAATATTCTTAACTTTATTCTAAAGATTCTACATGTAAAATGTACAGTTTTATTCATATCTATATTCTAAAGTTTTGTTCATATCATTCACCTGATTTATATGACATTTTACTCCTAAAAACAGGCATCTTCTGCTTTATGGAGCGATAAACAGAGAAATCCAAATTATTTTCTGTGGTGTGTCAAAATGAAACAAGAATTTTGAACCTGGCTTCATCCAACGTTCAGATTCCCCTTCTGGAAATGTATGCAAAATAGTGCATATGTAATTACTGGCTCATTTGCATATTTAAACATATTTAAACTTACAAAAACTGTGGAAGTATTGTTTTAAGTTAAAGGATTAGTTCACTTCAGGATTCAAATTTCCTGATCATTTCCTCTCCTCCATGTCAAAAAGAAATTAAGGAAAACATTCCAGGATTTTTCTCCATATAGTGGACTTCACTGGGAACTGGAAACTGACATTTGGACCCGTTGAACCCCAGTGAAGTCCACTATATGGAGAAAAATCCTGGAATGTTTTCCTTAATTTCTTTTCCACTGAAGAGAGAAAGACATGAACGTCTTGGATGACATGGGGGTGAGTAAATGATCAGGAAATTTTGATTCAGGAGTGAACTAATCCTTTAAGAAGTATTTCGTGAATCTGGTTCTTTAGCAACAGCGAATCGGAGTTTAGCTCTCCTCTGTACCTGAAGCGGCTCTGATCGCTGCAGTCGCTTCTGCCTGTGTCCAGGTGCTGCTGAAGAACGTCACCACCGTGTCTCTTCCCTCGGTCATGGACCCGCTGGCCTTCGAGAGCGTCCTAAACTCCGCCTACACGGGGCAGCTCAGCATTGTGCGCGACGACATCATCAACTACGTCACCGTGGCCAGCTTCCTGCAGATGTGGCACATCGTGGACAAGTGCACGGACATCCTCAAGAGGTCACGACCCCTAGCCCAGGTCAGCCCGGGCGGGGCGACCTCCTCGAGTCATCAGTCGCCCAGCAGCTCCGACTGCTGCTTCGCCGATCCGGAGGACGCCGCGGGCGAACAAGCTCTGGAGAAACGGCCGCAGAGCGCGCTTCCGCCTCTGGCCACATGGAGGCGCCCTCAGCAGAGCAGGTGGAGCAGAAGCACCCTGACCTTCCCCCTCCGAACGGAGCCCGAATGCGGGCCGAATCCGCACGGATGCGCCGTCGCACCTTTGCCGTCCATCGAAACAGACTTCGCCGCGAGGCACCGCATCCGAGTCCGCCTGCGAGGGCCGAAAGAGGACGAGGAGCAGAGGAGGGTGGAGGCGGACGAAGGTGTCGGAGAGCTTGTGGAGGAGCACAAAGTGAGGGTGAAGTGTGAGGAGCACCAGGCCGGTGAGTGGAGCTTCTTCATCACTGCCGTTTAGCTCCCGTCCACCAGGGGGAACATGTCGTCGCCGCCTGTTTCTGACTGTTGTTGTCTGCTCTTGTCTTCTCTCAGGAGGCGTCGAGTCGGACGGACGTCTCAGAGAGAGTGAGAGCGGCCCGACGGACGGCCTGTGGCAGAACCTCGCCGAATGGCCGTCAGATGGCAAACTGCTGGACGAAGACGAGGAAGACGAAACGCTGGAGACCTACGACGAAATCGAGCAGGCGACGGGGCAGATTTCGCAGCGTCCTCTGCTGCAGTCGTCCTCGTCCTCTCCGGGCTCTCCTCTCTCTGCGACGCCCAAAGTCCACTTCTGTCACTGCGGTAAAGCGTACACGCTGAAGAGCATGCGCGACCGCCACGTGAAAATGCAACACCTCAACCTGCGTCCGTTCGCCTGCCCCGTCTGCTCCAAGAGCTTCAAGATGAAGCACCACCTGACCAAACACGTCAAGACGCACGGAGGCATGCGGCCGTACGAGTGCGCGCTCTGCGGGAAGAAGATCGTCTGGAGAGACAGTTTCCTCAAGCATCAGGCTCGCTGCCAGCAAACATCCGCGGCGGCGTCTGGATCTCAGCAGGACGACAGCGACGCAGCCGGACGAGTGAAGGTGGAACAGGACGATTATTCGTTACAGGAAGAGGAAATGCTCTCTTAAAAGTGAAGGTTCCTGTAAAAGATGCCACTGAACCACCATTCTGCTCCCCAAAGAGCCTTTCAGTGAAACACTCTTAAAGGGACATTTCACCGAAAAATGAAACTTTCGTTCATCTTCGGAACCCAACTTAAGATATTAGTAATGAAATCTTTAATATCTTAATTTGTGTTCTGAAGACGAACGAAGGTCTTACAGGTGTGGAACGACATGAGGAGTAATTAATGACAGAAATTTCATTTTTGGGTGAACTAACCCTTTAAGTCTTTCTACAGTTATTTTTAAGAACATTCTGTTCAGGAATTCAAATTCTTCCTAACAACAATCTTAAGAAAACAAATAAGAATGTTCTTAAGACATGAAACCAGTGTTTTTCATGCACTGATCAGCTTGGAGAACTTTAATACGAGCGAAATCTGCGGAACTTTTTCAGATGGAAGCTCATTTCAGCCACACATGCCGTGGTAAATCTTAATTATGACAGAAAAAGTCAAAATTATGGCGTACTAAGTAATAATCGTGAGATGAAAAGTTGATATTATGACATACTAAATCTAAATTTTAAGATCAAAAAGTTGACTTTATCATAATTATGACAACTTTGTCATACTTTCGTAGTTTAAAGTCAGTTTAGATTCAAGTCATAGTTTCATCATTATGATTAACCAGAGCGTGATTGTTTTTCTTCTGTGGTGGAAATGGGTTTCCATATTTTCACCTCACGCGCGCAGATTCTCGCTGGGACGACTGGATTTCGTCAAGCGAAGGTAAATGTGCCGTACCTTTAGTGTGAAGAACAATTTAAAAAATCTTAGGAGCCATTCATACAGTGCAAAACACAGAGCAGTGGAGCAAAAACAAGCTCTAGAGAAAACAACTTTTCAACTTGAGAGCGCATGTCATGTTCAAACGGCACGAGTGCAGAGGTCAAACACATCCATCTAGGGCTCCTAATCTAGGAAAACTAATGAAATCACGGTTTGTGTGTGAAGAACCTTTTTCCACTGATATTTATTGCCATCGATGGTTCAACAAAGAACCTTTAACATCCATTGAAGCTTCTCCGAGGCTCTTTACAGTGGAAAAATGTTCTTTACATGGTTCTTTCGAGAACGGTTTACTGAAAGGTTCTTTAGGGAACCTAAAAATAAAGGTTCCAAAAGTTATTTTTCCCAGCAGTGCCATAGTCTGTTTTTTCGCTATCAAGAATCTTTTGTGGGATGGATTCCATGGATGTTGAAGGTTCCTCGTGGAAAAAATGACGCCACTAAAGAAGCTTTATTGTTCAGACGTGAGCAGAGATCAGCGTTTGTTCATCTAATAATGATCCTCACCTGTAGCAGATTATATTCTGGAAGCACTACTGTAAAATATTAAAGCAGTTGTTTAGTGTTTATTTACCTCTTCACTCTTTGGTTTGTAATCAGACGGAGTTCTGCGTTATAGATGCTGAACACAACTAGACTGTACATAATCATCATCATCATAGTAATAATAATAATCCAGTGTGATTTTTATATTGTCAATAAAGGCATTTTATTAAAATCAGTTGCAGTGTGAAACTTCAGGGGTGTTTATTTCATTTATAATTCGGTAACACTTTACAATAAGCGTTAATGCATTAACTAACTATGAGCAATTTATTTGTTATATTATTATTAATCTTAGCTTTAGTTGATAAAGACACAGCTGTTGATTGTTATTTCATCTCAGCTCAGGTTCATTAAATAATATTAACAGATGCAACTGTTGATTTTACAAAGTGTATTAGTAAATGATCAAATTAAGATGTTATTTTTCATAGTTGGTTCATAATTGTAAAGTGTTACCCATGATTCATCTGAACAATACACAGTCTGCTGCTAACAACCAAATCATCAATATGAGTTAAAACAACATGCTTCATGTTCACAAATGACATCAAAACTTCTGTTTTATGAGTTTAAACTTGTACTTTTCGCTTCAACAGTTCTGTGGTGCCACAAATGAATTTATAAAAGTACAAATATTCCATGTCGTCTCACAAAAATAATCAAAGAATTTGCAAAATACTGTAAAATAGTTGCAGAGTACAAGTCAACTACCCAGAGACGGCTGTGCAATCATTATATACATGAATATATTTATTAGAATGCATAGTGTCCAATAATAGTATGATGAATACATTTCTGGGGCGTGTTTATGTGTTACCCAGAAGTCAATTGATCATTGAACTACTCAATCCAGAGGTATTTCTGTTCATCCAGTAACAGACAGAGGATCGTGTGAGGCGCTCACGAGTCGGGCTGTATGTGTTTAAATGGAGCGTTTGATGACTTGTGGGTCAAGTCGTGTTGCATTGTGGTCTATGGATCTGCCTGAAGTGTACATTTGAGTAGGTCAAAATCGAGGGGTCTGTCCAAATACACCTGGAAGTGTTTAGGGAAGTTCACGAGCGTGCGTCTAAAGGTGGAGTTAAACGCAGCCCTGGATAGAGACGATCAGCTTGTGAGCCCAGAGGATCATGGGATTCCCTCGGGAAGGATCGCCGAAACATTTATACACTAGTCTGACTCCATCTCAAACACTGTTTTAGTTTTTGTTCATATTTAGATTTGATATTTTAATTTCAGTATTAGTTCAGGTTTGTGTTTGTCATTTTTATTGTCACACTTTACAGCGACGCATCATTCGCTAACTTTAATTGAGTTATTAACTAACAGTGAACGCGTTTTACAGCAGTTATTACTAAACTGTCGATGGTAGTTGATAAAAATCCAGCTGTTCATGTTAGTTCGGTACATTAATGTTAATAAATACAACTTTTGATCGTTGAGATTAAATTAAATATAGATTGATAAATGAGGAGTTTTAGTGTATTTGGTTTTAGTTACTTTAGTACTTGAAGTAACAAACTAAAGGAGATTGAGAAAAATAAAATAAGTTAAAAGTTTTTTATGGTTTTAGTTATACATTTAGCTAATGTTCATATATATATATATATATATATATATATATTCATTGGTTGTTCTGTTCATTTTTAACATCTCTTCTAACATCTCTTCCCATGACCACTGAGATCTCCGGGTGGCTCTGAGCTTGAGTGTCATGTGTCAGATGCATGCTGGGAGTGTGAGACGTGAGTGCAGAAACTCTTGTGCTGTCCAGAATAAAACTAGAGCGTTCCAGTTCAATCAGACCGATATATGACTGTGAGAGTCCAGTTTGAGAGGTCAATAAAACATCGGTTCTGCTTTATGATGGTGCAGACGAAGGCAAAACAGTTAAAAATAGAGAACATTTTCCTAATTCACACAAACTGAACTTCATTCTTCACTATGGAAAAACATGCTGCTAAAATCTAAAGGAAACAAACCATAAAAGAGTAAATTCTGTTCACAGCAGGAACGATAACTATATCAGCTCTGTTTATTTTGTCTCATATTTGATTCTGTTATTTTCCTGTTGTGAAGAAACGATAAAACGTGAGTTTAAGGCAGGACGGATTCTGATTGGCTGTCAATGTTTTATCGTTAAATAAAGCGATTTTAACGATATTGGTTTTGGTTACAGTTGTGCTGAGGACTAACACACTCTCATAGTGACTACTGAAGCTTTATAGTTATTATTCCTGGTGTAAACGGACCTTTAAAATAGTGTCATGTGACGAAGAGATAAAACTAAACTCATGCTCATTTTAACATCTATTCTTCCTCTTTAGATTCAACTTTAACTACTTGCTAATTATTTTGATTTCTACTTCCTACTGTTTTTTTATGATTTTTTCATGTTATTTTGATGATGTAGTTTTACCGTTTGATCTTTCACTTCATTTTCTTTGGCAAAACAAATGCAGTTGTTGTCATGCCGATATAAAAGTGCGTCAGTCTGAGCTCAGGTGACTCTTCTTCTTCTTCTTCTTCTTCTCATCTTCCTCGTCGTCACTGAGGAAGAGCAACGGAAACATTCCCAGAATGCACCCGATGGCGACGCCGATGGCTTTTCCCTGGAGAGAGAGAGAGAGAGAAAGAGAGAGAGAGAGAGAGAGAGAGAGAGAAAGAGAGAAAGAGAGAGAGAGAGGAGTGAAGCAGCTGCAGATCTACTGAAGCGTTGAACACGTGTGTGTGTGTGTGTGTGTGTGTGTGATGAGGTGTGTACGTGTAATGATGATGTTGTGTGTGTTTGGGGTGTGTGTGTCTCACCATGTGTGATGTGACTCTCGTCTGCCACATGTCCACCTGTCTGGGCGTCAGATCAGGAATCTGCATCCCGAACCGCGCGGCCAGAGCCTCCACGTACCCCGCTAACCTGCACACACACACACACACACACACACACACACACACACACACACATCATTATACACACACACCACAAAACACACACACACACACAACATCACAAACACACATCATCCTGAACACACATACCAACAACATAAGAAACACACACACACACACACACACACACACACACTACATCACAAACACACACACCAGAAACACACAAACACACACACACACACACCATCATCACAAACACACACATCATCCCCAACACACAAAACATCATCATTATACACACACACACACACATCAGAAACACACACACACACACATCAGAAACACACACACACACACACACAACATCATCACAAACACACACACACCAGAAACACACACACACACATCATCCCAGACACACAAAACTTCATCATTATACACACACACACACATCAGAAACACACACACACATCAGAAACACACACACACACACTACATCATCACAAACACACACACACAACATCATCACAAACACACATACATCAGAAACACACACACACACACATACACACAATATCACAAACACACATCATCCCGAACACACAAAACATTATACACACACACTACAACATCACAAACACACACACCAGAAACACACACACCATCAAAAACACACACACACCCCAGAAACACACACACACCCCAGAAACACACACACACACACCATCACAAACACACACACCAGAAACACACACACACACACACACATCAGAAACACACACACACATCAGAAACACACACACACATCAGAAACACACACATCAGAAACACACACACACACACACACACACACACACACACACACACACATCAGAAACACACACACACACACACACACACCAGAAACACACACACACATCAGAAACACACACACACATCAGAAACACACACACACACATCAGAAACACACACACACATCAGAAACACACACATAGACACACACACACACACACACACATCAGAAACACACACACACACACACACACACACACACACTAGAGTTGAGTGTTTACCCGAGTCCTGCCAGATCCGACACCAGATTCCCCAGAGCCGCCGCTGAAACATTCAAGAACATCGTCAGAATATATTACCAATTAAAAACTATTATATTTCATTGTGTGTGTGTGTGTGTAAATACCTGCCATTGTTGATATTCCGAGTGTCAATCCGATGGACAGTTCAATCTGAGTGCCCTTAAAACACAACACAACATGCGTCAGAGATGAAGACAAACACAACACGGCTTTAAATAAAACAAGATCTGTAAAAATCAAGCCTATATTTAAATGTCAGACAATGACTTTGCTTTTGGTCAAGCATGATGTTCTGATATTATCAACATAAATCATTATGCTTTTACTTTCGTTTTAATAATAATCAAAGAAACATGGCTCACAAGTCTCTGTTTTAAAACCTCTGAAAATGAATATTTGTTGCAGTTGCACAGTTATGAAAAAGCTTGAGTGATTGACAGCAGCGTTCAGGACAGACGGACTCACGGCCGCGATCATGATGGCGTTGTCCAGGAAGCCGAAGCCGACGAAGGGAATGGCGTTGTGCAGCAGAACTAGAGCAGAAGATCCAGAGAAGATCAGAGAAACACCACAAACACCTGAAACAAGCTGAATCTGACCTGAACTCACTGTATCTGAGCTGAGCTGATGTCAGAGGAGACGATTCTGAGGAGTCTGAAACACACACACACACACAGATATTCAGACAGTACCGATGAAGATAATCGTTAATGTGGTTCTGTGGCTGCTTTCATGGACAGAAACATTTATGGTGAAGGTTTTTATATTCTGATGTATTCTCAGATCCGAGTGGGCGTGTCAGAATTGATCACATGATGTTCCTTGGTATCAAAATATGTCTGTATCAATCTTATGACATAATGCAAGATCTGTGATGTTCTCCAAATCGTGCAGCTCCAGGTCAAAGGTCACAAGCTCACCTCTGACCTTACAACTGTACACGCTCTGCAGCTCTCGCTCGTGTCTGAATATGTACTATGTAGTCAAATAACGCGAGCAGAATGTGTGCTGAAGCAGTGATTCTGTTGACGCAGGATTGAATTGTGCTGATAGTGAACAAACACAGAGCTGACAATCCGGTTTGAGTGAAGAGAGACGGACAGAAGAACCGGATCAGAATCACAGAGTCAGTGGAAACAGAGATCTGGACGAGGGAAGGTCAGAATAATGACGCCACTGTCTTTGAATGCGTCTCATATTTGCAGCAGTGATTGTTATTTTCCAGTTTATTACAGTGAAGCTGCTTTGAAACAATCTGTACTGTATAAAGCACCTTTAAGAAATATGTCTGTCACAAATATGGTACAATGATGGTATTATCACAAGGTGAATGGGATGGTTATCTGGTCACCCAGTCTGGTTAAGCTGGTTTTTGTTGGAAAACACCTCACATATGCACATACACCACCTGTACAGAAACGTTTCAAGGTCTTCACGGTATCTGTTCCGTTACCTTCAGCCTTGGACTCGAAGTTCTGCAGCTCCTTCAGTAAGCAGATCCGGGTCGCCGGGCTCAGGCCGTACACGAACTCCCGGGCTTGGTTCGGAAGGTCCAGCTGCTCCGGTTTGATTTTGCGCCGGTGTGTTCCGAGGAAACATCTGTGCAGTTGACCCGGTCCGGGCACGCGACGGGTCAGGAGCGCGCGCACTGAAGCCAACCGGATCATCACAGCACTAACACACGCGAGAAATCAAGACACACCCTATAAAACATGAATGAACGCGAACACACCCTCGACACTACAGTGTCTGTATACTGCTCGCGTTCATATTCATAAACATATAAACAGTTGAGCAAAATCAAACGCGCATGTCATACTGCCTCACTAAACCAAAATAACCCGCACCCAGTGTGTGCGCGCGCAGCACTACCTCACACAGCCGACACGAATTAATAATCCGTTTCCATCTTCCTCCTTCTTTTCTGTCTTAAAAATACGGCCAAAACTGCTGTTAGGCTGTTATTTTCGCCTTGTGATTCATCATTGTGTGATCAATGACAGTTAAAAAAAGGCGTGAGACTTTCCACACGCTCTGCTCTGACGCGATCGCGGTAATGTTGCATGACGGGAAATGAAGGCAGATGCGCCATGGGGAATGTAGTTAAAACCTTTGAAAAAGTCCTAATCAGAAAACATGAGTGGGCATAATTATGCTTTTGGAACTTAATCATGATTTCATGTTGTGAGTATTTTACAATCGAAGCCGCAACAATAGAATAAAGCAATAAAAAACATGCTTTGGTAAATCTTAAAAACAAAACTGATGAGTCTTGCGGAGGAACATTGTAGCCGGAGCTACTTCTCTCTGTTTACGTATATGACGAGTCACGCAGGTACTGTGCTACTCCGCAGCGGTTTGAAAGAGTCCGAATATAAACACCCATTATAGGCGTGGCGTAATGATTCAGGATAAGATAAAAACACGGTTTAAAAGAGAGATTCATGGTGACTCGCTCAGTATATACTTCTGTACAAAAGGTCACACAGTGTACCTTTAATTACGATATAAAAATCATAATTACGACATACTAAGCTATAACTTTTTGTCGTAATGACATAAGAAATACTAAGTCATAATTATGAGATAAAATGTCGAAATGATGACTAATTAGTAAATAATAATGACATTTAAAAAGTTGAAATTGAGATTATCACAATCATGATGACATACCAAGTCATAACTTTCACTTTTTGACATGACATAAAAAAGGAAGTTATGACATACTGAGTCCTAATTGAGAGAACATTATAGCATAGTGTCATTATATTATTTAAATTATGAGACTAAAAAAATGGAAAATATGACTTTCTATGTCATAATTTCATCTTAATGTCAATTTATGTCATAATTATGACATATACATTGTAAATATACATTTACAAAAGCATGATTCTTTTTCTTGTGTGCCATATATATATTAGAAAAGATTAGAAAAGTCATAATTATGACATACTAAGTAATAACTTTGACTTTGCCATAATAATGACATAATAAAAGTACAGTCATAATACTAAATAATGATATTAAAATGTTTAAATTGAGATAATTATGGTTAAAAAGTTTAAATTATGACCTCAATTAAGTCATAATTAAGTCATAACTTTCACTTTTTGACATAAATTAAGTTGTGACATACTGAGTCATAATTGAGAAAAAACAAAATTATAACAAACTACATCATTATTATATTATTGAAATATTACTTTTACAAAAGCATGTGCTCCTATTTGGTGTCACGACTCTAAACGTTTAAATTTATCTTTAAATAAATAAATGTAATGTTGAGAGAATGAAAAGAAACCTGTGAGAAAACAAACACATTCAAAAAAATATAATTAAGTGCAAAGTTCCAGATTCCATAGAACTTCAGCTTATTAATTTTATTTACAAAAGAACTAAAGCTGATTCTTTATTTACATCAGTTCTCTTGGCAAAATCAACAGTTTAGCCTGAAATCAAACACATGATGGAGTCACTGCGCTCACAACAACACCACACTTCAGAAAACGCCGTTCTTGATGAAACATGGGAAAATGCGCCTGGCAGGTCAAAAAGCAACACCGCGTGATAATATCAGATACTGAGGAGAAGACATGAGAGATTAACAGCTGATTCAGCTTTCTCCAGTGGACAACTGTATCATTCTTTTATTACATGTACAATAATGTACACAATTATAAGAGAGGTCACACAAGAGACCAGTAGTGATCATATCGAGGTATACTGCCATTACAGTAGCACGTCACTCTTTATCGTTCACTCAAGAGCAGTCCATGATAAAACACAAGTGATCAGCCCTTTTATGCCAACAAAAAACAAAAACATCCCTGATCTTAAATCTCCGCCTCGGTTCAGCTGGAGTCCGTGTCGTCGTCGTCGTTGTTAATGTAATCCTCCTCGACGGGCGCGGCGCCGGGCTGCGTTCCCCACTCGTCTTCGTCGTACTCGATGCTGTCGTTGTCCTCCAGGAGCTCGTTCTCAGGCTCCGCCCCTCCCACAGCCCCACCCGCTTCAGCCCCGCCCTCCTCAAACTCCGCCCTCTCTTGAGCCGGCGCAGCATAGCCGTTGTTATTAGAGAAGGCGACGCGCTCATGTCCGTCGTCCTCGATGTAGACGCGCTGGTGGCACATGGGACACGTGTCCTGGATGTACAGCCATTTGCGTAAGCAGAGCGCGTGGAAGTAATGGTGGCACGGGGTGATGCGCGCGGATGTAGCGAACTCCTGGTAGCAGATGGCGCAGACGTCCTCGATGTCCCGCAGCTGCGTGCCTTTGACCTCCGGCAGCGAGTTGATCTTCTTGACGGCCGTGCGGCGGTTGATGAACGTCTTCCAGCCGTTCTTGGCCTGCAGGTAGATGTTGAAGTACGCGTGAAGGCACATCATGCACGCACGGATCTTGCTGCCCGACTCGAACATCATCGTGTACGCACCGTTTCCGAACATGATCACGCCGAAGACGAACTCGATGACGTTGCCGGTGGAGCGCACGTAGTAGACGTAGTCGTCCAGCTTCTCCCAGAGCACGTTGTAGAAGCCATCGATCATGAAGAGCGCGTAGACGGTGAGCGACACCAGCACCTTCAGGCAGAGCTCCACGCAGAAGGCGGTGACGGCGAACAGCCATGTGTTGAGCTCAAATTTATGCCACAGCAGGTGACTGAGCAGGACGGGAAGAGCGAACAGAACCAGCGACACCAGCAGGACGGGAACGTGTCGGCGGACCGAGGAGACGTGCGAGGCGCTGAGGGACATGAGCACCGGATCAGTCATGCCGTGGATGAAGTGCAGAATCGCCGTGAGCAGAAGGCACATGTTCCTGCTGAGGCGCACCAGGCGCTCCTCGGGTTTGAGTCCGCTTAGTCCCGTCTGCAGCGCGAGGATGAAGAACAACACAGGCGCGACAAACCCGAGCCGCTTATCCTCCTCCTCGGTGGAGCCGATAAATGCCAGGATGCTCAGTCCGAGATAATGCGCTAGCGAGGATATAACTGCGCTCATGCCGAGTACGGTTAGCGTCGAGTCGCAGCCGCTGATGATGAGGTTGCTGAACAAGTCCCAGAACACATCCCAGCCGAGCTGCAGGCCGCTCTCGGAGCGCACCACGCGCACCACGTACACCAAGATCACGGCCTGCGCCGTCATACGTGTCAGCCAGAAGACGCGCAGGATGTCCGGGAAGCGTATGCGCTTCCACGTGTCCTCCAGCAGCAGCTGCAGGCCGTAGATGCGGTACATGTGGCGCAGCAGCAGGTAGACGTAGCGGCACGAATAGTAGAACCACTTGAGCTTCAGCAGGAGGTTCACGGCCGCGTGCGCCGCAAGAATCGCTCCTGACGCCAACGCCAGGGTCTGTCGCGTGTCCGCCGGCAGCTCCGCCATCAGCCCGCACAGCGGCGCCATGATGTCCACCACCACCAGGGCGGCGCACAGCGACTGCACGTTCAGCAGTGCCACGTAGCCCAATCCCAGCAGCAGCTGCAGCAGCGCCAGGGCTAGCCAGAGTGTCGGGCCGTTACGAAGCGGGAGCAGCGCCTCCGCGCCGCGAGACGTGCCATAGTAGTTGACCAGAACCGTCGCGCCGCCCAGCAGGACGGCTGTGAACAGGGTGTAGAACTTGAACAGGGACTTCTGGGAAAGCACCAGAACCACAGTGGAAACCAGAATACCTGCAAAACACGGCGTGAAGAACAGAGTATGAGAATCTACGTAATGCGACAAAATCAATATTCACAGGAAATAACGAGTCACATTTAGGGTACGTTTACACGACAACGATGTAGCAAAAAAAAGGAAAAGTCTTTTCGCGTACAGACGACAACGTTGTCAAAACAATCCCTGTTCACAGGGATCCGCGAGAACGACTAAAAACGCTGTATTCTGCTGCCAGGCCAGTAGATGGCGATGTCACTCTGTAAAAAAACACTACGCACCTATGGACTGAACACGTAACACACGAGGTACCGTTTTCACAAATTTGTGTTTTTAAAAGTTTGCATTTTCAGGCCCCCAAAACGCCGTTGTCGTGTAAACGAATGGCCAAAACGCATAAGAAGTTTTTAGTTGAAAACGGTGCCGTGTAAACGGCCCCTTACTTTATGTACAACTACATTTTGCAAGTGAAATTAATTTACATCAACAGGAATCTGCATGATTGCCAGAAAACAGCACGACACAAATTTTCATGATTCGGTTGACAATATTGCAATTAACAACTGATTTGTATACATTAGGCAATTTTTTAATGATATACTTATGTTTTGTTCTCGTGACTATTATTTATATACTATTATATGACTGACTCTTGCATCATATGAATGAAAGGACAGTTTTGACAGTCTCTCTCACATTATGAACAAACGGAGAAGTGTCATTCGGTTCTGTTTTCAGGCCCGGTTCATCGATTTAAGCTCATTATCTTTGACGTGAGAACAGCACACCAGTATACCAGCATTAATGCCCGCCCGAGAGCCCGGACTCACCCAGCGCGCGGATTAACACTTTTCCGGCGGTTCCGGTCCATCCGGCACCGGGATCAGAGTATGAGTTAAATATAGCGTCGATTATAAAGATGCTCGGGACCCGCAGAGCCACATCCAGCACGGCCAGAAAGTGCTGACCCAGCCGCCCGTGAGCGGAGGCCATGGCGCTGACGCCGGTGTCTGGGGAAACCGCAGGTTTCGGTGTTGTGACTCGGTTCGATGTCACGCAGGATCTCCACCGGTCGCCATTTTGGCTCTGCTGCTGTTGCTATGTGAGGAACGCGGAAGTGACAAAGCACATGCGCACAATACGTAATACTACACTACAGAAGGCACACTCGGGGTTAGTACTAATAATTAACAATACAATTTTTAATAAAAATCTATTATTTATATGATTTGTATTTATTTTTAATAATGACAAAAAATTAATACACCTTAAACTATATTTTACAATTATTAATAATTAATATTTATTTTTATTAACTAGACAACAAAATGAATACAACTTAAATATATATATTTTTATATTTATTAAAGATTTATATTTATTTTTAAAAAATATATATATTTTTTTAATTTATATATATAATCAAAAACATTTTTTTTAAAACAATTTAGCAGTTATGTTTTTAGGTTTTTGATCTGTGGATATGAAAATGTACCACATTAATTGCATATGGATCTCCCACGATAATCCTAATAATCATAATTTTTTTTTTTTAAAGAAAAAAAAAAGAAAAAATCACTACACAATTTTGTCAGTAAGTTTTTTATTTTAAAAATGCATATGAAGTTGAATTGCATTTTGCATGATATACTGTATACTGTAGGGTGCTATTCTTGCTATTATCTAGATGTACAGTCATTTTTGTGCAGTTTTTCATATAATGTTTATGTTTTATTTTATTTTATTTGAGCTTTATTTCAATTAAAATAAATGGTTTTGAAAGTTTTGGTTAACAATAATAACCATGCACACATTGTTCTTGTCACTTTTATTGTGCATCTTTTGAACAACATATGAAAATAAAAGTCCCTCTCAGGATTTGCTCTTGAAGAACAGTCTCATGGTGTTGTTGTAGATGGTTTCAGTCAGGTCCAGTGGATCTTCGTCCCTCGCCGCCGCCATCACCTCCAGCACCTGTCTGATATTTACATTGACATTAAATCACAGGAAGTGCTGGTAATACAAAGTTTCAGACATCACATCAACACACGGCTCTGAACACGCATGAGCGCTCTCTGTGACATACATGATGTGGCAGGGCTCATTGCGGTCCTTCACGCAGTGTCCCGTCTCCCACTTCTTCTTCGTGGGAAATGTGCTTCGGATCATCTTCGCTCCTGCGTGAGTGTTTTTAATGCCGCACCACGGCGCGTCTGCAGAGAGAACGACTGCATGAAACTAGTGACACAAACACCTGAAGAAACACAGTCTTACCAACCAAAATCTAGAGTCTGAATTTCGTTTTCTATTATCAGTTTAAACAGTTAATCTGGTTTAATACAAATTCATTTGATTTGAATCATCTGATCTTTCAATTTGAGGAATGAACGACAGTTTACAGCATATTCACATAGAAAACAGTTATTTTACATTGTAATAATTTCACTGTTTTTACTCTATTTTTGATAAAATAAATGCAGCCTTAATGAGATTCTTTCAAAAACATTAAAAAATCTGACCGATCACAAACTGTAGCTGAATTTCTAGCATAAACAAATCAGTTCTATTCATATATAGTGTTACTGTGATGTAAAATGACTCAGCCTGAACCTGTTTCGATCATCAGTCTGTCCGATGGGATTGACTTCATCACCTCCAGGTTCTCTGCTGTTTTCAAAGAGCTAAAATATAGAAATAAAATCATGTCAGCGATGAATAAATGGTGAGACAAACATCAGTCAGAGACACTGACTCACCAGCCGTTGATACCGATGTACAGATCCAGATCTATCAGAGCCGCCGCGTCCTGCTGCGTGCCGTCAAACGAGTGAACCTGAGAAACACACGAGAAAACATAGAAAACACTGAGCTGAGGAAACATGGAAGAAACACGGGAGAAACACAGAGGAAACGCTGTGGAAACATGGAGAAAACATGGAGGAAACACAGGGCAAACACGAAGGAAACGAGGAGGAAACGCTGAGGAAACACGGAAGAAACAGAGGAAACACAAAGGAAATATGGAGAAAACATGGAGGAAACACTGAGAAAACACAGGGCAAACAAAAAGGAAACGAGGAGGAAATGCTGAGGAAACAATGAGGAAACACGGAGGAAACATGGAGGAAACAGAGGAAACACGGAGGAAACACTGAGGAAACACTGAGGAAACACAGGGCAAACAAAAAGGAAACGAGGAGGAAATGCTGAGGAAACAATGAGGAAACACGGAGGAAACATGGAGGAAACGGAGGAAACACGGAGGAAACACTGAGGAAACACAGGGCAAACAAAAAGGAAATGCTGAGGAAACAGAGGAAATATGGAGGAAACACGGAGGAAACACAGGGCAAACAAAAAGGAAACGAGGAGGAAATGCTGAGGAAACAATGAGGAAACACGGAGGAAACATGGAGGAAACACGGAGGAAACACCGAGAAAACACGGGGCAAACAAAAAGGAAACGAGGAGGAAATGCTGAGGAAACACTGAGGAAACATGGTGGAAACATGGAGGAAACAGAGGAAATATTGAGGAAACACGGAGGAAACATTGAGGAAACACAGAGGAAACACGGAGGTAACATTGAGGAAACACAGAGGAAACATTGAGGAAACACAGAGGAAACACGGAGGTAACATTGAGGAAACACAGAGGAAACACGGAGGAAACACAGAGGAAATATGGAGGAAATATGGAGGAAACATTGAGGAAACATTGAGGAAACAGAGGAAACACAGAGGAAACACGGAGGTAACATTGAGGAAACACAGAGGAAACGGAGGCAACATTGAGGAAACACAGAGGAAACACGGAGGAAACACAGAGGAAATATGGAGGAAACACGGAGGAAACACAGAGGAAACACAGAGGAAACACTGAGGAAACATTAAGGAAACAGAGGAAACAGGAAACACGGAGGTAACATTGAGAAAATATGGAGGAAACATTGAGAAAATATGGAGGAAACACGGAGGAAACATTGAGGAAACACAAAGGAAATATTGAGGAAACACAAAGGAAATATGGAGGAAACAGAGGAAACAGGAAACACGGAGGTAACATTGAGAAAATATGGAGGAAACACGGAGGAAACATTGAGAAAATATGGAGGAAACACGGAGGAAACATTGAGGAAACACAAAGGAAATATTGAGGAAACACAAAGGAAATATGGAGGAAACAGAGGAAACACAGAGGAAACACTGAGGAAACGCTGAGGAAACACTGAGGAAATATGGAGGAAACACGGAGGAAACACCGAGAAAACACGGGGCAAACAAAAAGGAAACGAGGAGGAAATGCTGAGGAAACACTGAGGAAACATGGTGGAAACATGGAGGAAACAGAGGAAATATTGAGGAAACACGGAGGAAACATTGAGGAAACACAGAGGAAACACGGAGGTAACATTGAGGAAACACAGAGGAAACATTGAGGAAACACAGAGGAAACACGGAGGAAACACAGAGGAAATATGGAGGAAATATGGAGGAAACATTGAGGAAACATTGAGGAAACAGAGGAAACACAGAGGAAACACGGAGGTAACATTGAGGAAACACAGAGGAAACGGAGGCAACATTGAGGAAACACAGAGGAAACACGGAGGAAACACAGAGGAAATATGGAGGAAACACGGAGGAAACACGGAGGAAACACAGAGGAAACACAGAGGAAACACAGAGGAAACACTGAGGAAACATTAAGGAAACAGAGGAAACAGGAAACACGGAGGTAACATTGAGAAAATATGGAGGAAACACGGAGGAAACATTGAGAAAATATGGAGGAAACACGGAGGAAACATTGAGGAAACACAAAGGAAATATTGAGGAAACACAAAGGAAATATGGAGGAAACAGAGGAAACAGGAAACACGGAGGTAACATTGAGAAAATATGGAGGAAACACGGAGGAAACATTGAGAAAATATGGAGGAAACACGGAGGAAACACGGAGGAAACATTGAGGAAACACAAAGGAAATATTGAGGAAACACAAAGGAAATATGGAGGAAACAGAGGAAACACAGAGGAAATATGAAGGAAATATGGAGGAAACACAGAGGAAACACAAAGGAAATATGGAGAAAACACGAAGGAAACATGGAGGGAATGTCATGATGCCAAAAGAACAGGTCACACTCACCACTCCACCGGCACACCGATCTCTGTTCCTCTTCATGATGTCTGTGAGTGACACACACACACACACACACACACACACAGAGTTTACTCACACACACTCAACATCACACACACTTTTCCAGAAGAGACTCCGTACCAAGGAATTGTGGGTGTGAGTTCCTGCAGTGGAGGAACATGGGTAATCGTGTCTCTTCTGCCAGATCAAACTGCCGCTCGAAGTATCTGTGAGAGCCAATCACACGTGATGAACATCACGACATTAGCAGAAATCACAGCTGAAGCGTCTGAAACACTCACTTGAGCTGAGTTTCTCTGGGACAGAATTCCAACCTGTCAAAGTCTGTGAAGAATTAGAAGAGAAACACTGTTAAACAGATATATAACTCATGATTATTATTCATTGTTCACTGAAATAATTACACATCGTCAGGAAGCAGTAAATGCTGATGGTTTACCGAGGCCACACTCTCCCACAGCGACCACCTTCTCTCTGTTCCTGACGCTCAGATCCACCAGAGACGACAGGTACTGATCCGAGCCCAGCTGATCGAACTCCCCGCAGCGGGTCGGGTGACAGCCCACCGTACTGAAGAACTCCTCTACACACACACACACACACACACACACGACTACATGACTGTAAATCTGCAGTGACAGTGACGCAGTGCGGTTATACCTCGGGTCTGTGCGAGTCTGAGCGCCTCTCTGCTGTCCTCCAGGCTTCCTCCAGTGATGAAGAACTGTGAGGAAACATCATCATCATCAACCTCATTCCTGCTCAGATATCATCTATGTATGATGGTGACCTTTGCTGACCTTCTGCACTCCGACCTTCAGCGCTCTCTCGATGACCTGAGGAAAATCATCTGAGAGACACAACTCTCTACATTGTCAATATAAAAATGTACCGGAATATTTATGATGAATTGTATATCCTCACGATACTCTTAATAATCATAATAAAAATGACTGAAAATCAAAATCACTATAGTTTATTTTCTATTTAAAATCCTACAACTTAAAAGTCAATCAATCTATCTATATTCTTAAATGTTTTTTTATAGTATATTGAGTTTTCATGTTGTCATTACCTTCATGTTTCTGAGTTCCTCTATAGATTCCTCTGAACATCGGGTCTGTTAGATTGATGCCAATATCTACACAGATCATAACAGAGCTGTACTGTCATTTCTTTATTAACTCATTATTACCTGTCGTCAGTGACAGTGTCATAAACAGTCCTTCTGCTGAAAGATCATTTCTCAAACGATCAGACACATAATAATAATCTCTCACCTATAAATCTGAAGTTGGTCATTGTGATTTTGGCAGAAGTAGAGAAATAAAACTTGCACGCGCTTCTCAACGCGCCCATAAACACAACAAACACGAGGTAGAGTGGGCGGGGCTTCGCGGACCGGAAGGATCTCGATGGTCTAAATAATAATAATAATCCTAGGCTGAATTTGAACGGTATAATAGCGTACTGCTTCATGTGTGAGAAACAAGTATTGTGCCATTCTTCTAAATTCAGTCAGTTGTCTATTGCACATAGACGGATGTCACGTGTACCTGTTACTTTCCTCAGCGCTGATCAGGATGGACCAATCACAGTACTTTGCGAGAGGAGCGAAGGATTTCAAATTTATACAGAAAACTGCGGTAGATTTACATTTATGTCAGACTGGAATATATATATATATATATATATATATATATATATATATATATATATATTCATCCTAAACTGTGTATAAAAGACCTAATTGAATTAATGCGCATGATATTATTTTAAAAATATTTAGTTTATATTATGTTACATCATTGCACTCTTTTCTAATCACCATATTACTAGCAGGTATTTATTTTTATTTACTTACTTTAATCAAAAGTATTTATTTATTTGTTTATTTTACACTGCCTACAAAAACAGTCCAGAATGCGGATCGGGCGCCACCTGCAGGAGAAACAACCGTCTGCCACCTAGAAATCTGTCATGACGTCACATCCGGATCAGCACATCAACACAACTAAATAAATATATATATAGGCTATATACTGAAATGAAAACTACAGTAACGATATATAAAATATATTTTTTTATTAACAGTGATATTCACATTTTTTTTTGACTGAAATGATTTGATTTCTTTCAGTGGTTCAGATTATTGTCTTTTTATTATTATTGTTGAACACCACAAATATTGTACATATATAATGATATAATGGCAATTCAGATGACATGTAAATACATGTATTTATACAATACAAATATCACTGCACATAACAGGAACTAAACTAAACGTACTGTAAATGAATATAATACATTAAGAACTTTAAGATAATAAATTAAAAACAAAGTAATAACTAGATAAAATGATTCATACACATAAAAAGGAATTTAGGCATAAACCTATTACAAATAAAATCAAGTTTAACTTTCCATGCATTTACATTTATGAATAAAAATGAACTAGAAGCATCTGCCTTGATTTCATGACTAATAATCACTGATTAATGACCACCTGACACGGGGGATTTAATAATTAAAGGAGTAAAATTGATTTAAGGGAATGAAGTGAAAAACATAATAGAGGTAAATGTTCCAGATCTACTGTAGTTATGAAGAAATCAATTTAAACTTTTAAAGTATGCACACATTCACTCTTGTTCGTGTATCTAATATGAAAATGCAAAACGTTTCTCATCTAATCGCATTCAGTTATGAATGAATCATGTAAATAATAGCATATTTTCAATTAAAAATGGTGAAATTTGGATACACTGGATATTACAGTCAGTCTGGGTTAGGAGTTCACACTCGTCTTCTGTGAGCAGTAAAGCTCCGCCCTCTTTGATCTGATTGGCCATCATTCTGACAGTGACGAGCTGTTAGACAGAGCAGACTAAAAATAGAACTTTAAAAGTGTTTGTCATCATAACAACAAACAGAGCGGAGCGTAATAATTATTGGGGTGTTCCTCAGTGTCTATGGTGGTTACGGCCCTGACCACACACACACACACTGGTGTGAGTGACAGACACTAATGACACACACACACACTGATCAGTAATTACTGTCACACACACACATGTGGTGTAATTAGGCTCCTCAGAGTTTGAGCCCTAGACACAGCGCTAGCTCGTTCTTCTGGATCTTTCCGTCTCCGTTGAGGTCACAGTGACCCAGCAGAGCCTGTCTGAACTTGTCCAGGTCCGTCCCGGTGAGACTGGGCTGAAACACACACACACACACACACACACACACATGAACATCTAACCAGCGTGGATCAACCACAGAGAGTCAGTGAAAGCGCTTCACCTTCACCAGCTCCATCATGTCTTTGACGAAGCCGTCGACCTCTGCTCCCTCCAGAGCGCCGGTGTTACTCTAGAGCAAAAACAACACATTACATTTTTTATTTTGTTTAACTTGATGCACTTAAATAACGAAAACTTAAATAAAAATTAATACAAACTAAACAGACATATAAAAAACTAATAAAAAAATTACTAAAATTAAAAATTTAAATACAAAAATAAGAGCTAATTCACACTATTAATGTCTCACATGCTCATTTCTCCTCTTACCACGTCATAGTGAGCAAAGATCTTCTCAAAGTCTCTCAGTCGATCCTCCTGACTGCAGGCCTGAACGAACACAACGATAAATATAGCTGCGAGCAGCAAATATCGGGGTTTAACCACTTTAAGTTTCAATTAATAAGCTTGTAACCATGTCGATCACAGATAGAAAAGTCAGTTTACAGCCAATACAGGTAATTTACCACAGTAAATATATGGTTTTTAGAATTTAACAGCCAAAAACATAGGACTAGTTCGCCAAAGTAGGTTTTTGAAATAATCTCCAATATTTAACGAATGAGTCGATGGTCCTAGAGGCAAAGTTGCTCAGAATGAGGAGTTCTACCATGTGGTATGAATGTTGTGGGCATGCGTGGAAAATCGTGTGATACACAATGCTTTACGCACGTGAAGAACGCGAAGGTGCCCCCCTGGTGGACGAATTCTGTCGAATTTCTCACAATTTCCCAAATTCATTGGCCGCCACCGGCCGTGTTTTTCATGATACGTGAATGTCCTCAAAGGCAAGTCGCGGCATCTTGACACCACATGCCAATTTTCAAGTCAATTAGACTTGCTATTTTAAAGTTTTTTCCATGTTATAGCGCCACCAAGTGGCCAGTTGCTGCGTCCTTTTTCACACGACCACAGAATGAGCTGCTACACATTTGTGCCAAGTTTGGTGAAAATATTTCATTCCGTTCACGAGTTATAGCCATTTTAATAAAAATGGCTCCGCCCACTTCGAACGTTTTGGTGGCCCGTAGAGACTTTTTTTTTTTGATAATTATTGACAATCAGACTCTAGAGAATCTCGCTGCACTGGTTTTGTTCTGGTTCGGGCCAAAAATCAAGGACTGGTTCGCAAAAGTTAGCAAAAAATCCAAAATTTCAAGTGGTACTCACTGCAGAGTCTTGGATGGCCAGCTCCTCCTCTCTGGACGTCCAGTGGGGTGGAGAGATAGAGTTGTGGGTAGGGTTAGGGTGGGTGTGGTTGTACATTTGGAGCTAACGTAAGCTCCACCCATTTGCTCTGCAGTGAGCACCTTCTCGAAAATTTTGATGATTGAATCCGTCTTGAGCAAAAGATTCCAACAGAGCCTACGATTTCATACTTTTGACCGCTGTAGCGCCCCCGCCAGGCCGATCGAGGCGAGCTTTGGTGACGTTGTAGACGGTGTGAGTACTACCAGCCCTCAAAGTTTCAAATCTCTACGACTAACGGTTTGGTCTGATCACTTTTAGGGGAGAATGCTGATCCTTGGAAATCTGAACAATTACAATAGAGTTTGAGCGACTGAACCCTTAATGATCGTCCAGTCAAACACAACATTACAGCGAGCCGCTGCATGAACCAGAAGCAGGAGTTTAGTCTGCTTTATATTTCATATCTCACTCGCCTGCATCTCAAACTTCTGCAGGAAGTTCTCCTTCAGCGCCAGGATCCTGCCGACACAAACATGACGATCAATAATATTAGCGTTCACAGCGCAGAGATGACAGAAATCACACGGATTGATGATCCTTCAGCTATAAATGTCCAGATTCCCAGTGTACTCTACTCTCACGTTTGTGTCTTCATCCATATTTGAATACATTATAATGAATCAAACCAAAATACATAGAATCATGAGCATCATTTAGTAAAGCCCAGCGTGAAGCAGATCCTACTCACATGAAACTAGCTAAACTTGATCGGTTATACAGTTTACAGTCATTAGACACAAACGTCTGCTTAACCAATCACAATCAGTTACTCCAGAGTCATGTGACTGATGATGTGTTCGATGAGATCAGCGTCACCTCGCCATATCATTCAGATCCAAACGACCGTCCTGGTTCTTGTCAAACATCTTCATCTGAAAGTCAGGAGACAGAATCGCATCAGCTGGTTATAACCGCTAACTAAAAAGGTTTTTGTTAACTGGAATATTAGATAAACTTAAAACAATGAAAATTAACTACTGAAATAAGTTCAAGATGACGACCTTCAGCTCTCTGAAATCTGCACTGATTTTTATCAAGTAAACGCAAGAATAACTTAGTAATATTTCAGCTTTACTTGATTATCCAGACATCATTTGCATCAAATATGATCATTGCATTATATGTTTTAAAACTATTATTTCACAAGGCATGGTATTACCATGGTATCGGTGTACTCCTCCAGTCGGTCTGTAGTGATCGGTCTGTTGTGCTGATGGAAAAGATCCCGCAGGAAACTCTGACATCATCAGAACACAGACGGCAGCATGAGTACACACGCGCACACAGACACACACAGGA
>CM074448.1:30419109-30426609 GCA_037101425.1 Elopichthys bambusa
TTTTTTATTAACAAAATCTGTGAGTGTTGATATATTACAGTAATTAAGAACAGCTGATTTTGTGCTTCTGATCCGTGTCTTCAGTGAAAACAGGGTTATTATCGTTACCCGAATCCAAAACAAAACATGAAATAAACATTAACTGAAATATAACTAGCTTGATGCACTAATCAATGAAATAAAAATTAAAATTAATATAAACTATATATTTTTTTTAAAAATGACAAAAAACAAACAAAATTCAAAAAATTTAAATGAAAACAGAAAATTCAAAAATAAAAATTAATTCAAACTGTTAAAAAAAGACTATAATTGTATCTCAATTATACTAAAATAACACTGGTTGAGAAGAAAATAATATTTGATTTTTTTGTTTTGTTTTTAGCATATCATTTTTAATACACAATTTCAATTTTATAAATATTTTAAGTCATCTTGGAGGCTTTTTGAAGCCCCTTGTTCAGAAACACTGATCTTGCTCAGTTATGCATCTGTTCTCGCTCATAGGTGTGCATTCAGGTTTAACTAGAAATCATTTAATTATGCTTAAAAAACATTTTTAAAAACGTATAAAGTACAGTAGAAGCCACTGCTTCAGTCTGAGCAGAGTTAGACATCAGTCAGTCAGACGTGATCAAGAGCTGTGATTGGCCGGAGCGGCTGTGGGGAGGGACTTTGTGCGCTGGCGCTCAGTGCCGCCCTCCTCCGGGTCGGTTCTGGGGTGACCGCAGGATATGGAGCGACTGACGGTCAGTGTGTGTGCGGTGTGTGTGTCGAACACACTGACGTCAGCCGGAGACTCCGGAGCTGCACACACAACCGACATTTAAGCAGAACATTATTGATCTGATATAAAAATAAGGAACACATTTGAATAGTGTTTCAAATAAAGCACTAAACATGTTAGGATGACTGCTGATATGAAATGAACTTCAGGATGGTTCAGATCAGATGATGAACTCACGGGGCTCAGGCGAGGCTCCTCCCTCTGTGCTGTGAGTGACAGGTCCCGGCTCCGCCTCCTCAGTGACTGACAGCATCACCTGTGGGGGGGGCTCACTGATGCAGTCGGGGGAGCTGAACGACACGGACGGACGGCTGGAGCGGCGCTCTGATGACGGTGTGTGCTCAGGTGTGTGTGTGTGCTCAGGTGTGTGTGTGTGCTCAGGTGTGTGTTTGAGTTTTCTGGCTGCAGGTTCATCTTGAGCCTCTTTGGTGACCGCTGGTGTCGCGTGTCCATGATCTCCACCTGCACAATCACAGACTGTAAATATAAAAAACTCTGAGAAATCTGAAGGTTTTCAGTTTGAAGTATTTTGAAGTAGTCTTAAAGGGGCTGTGTGTAGAATTCAGAAACCCTTGTTATTAGTGACACCGGTGGCCGTTAAGTGAACTGCAGCTGCGGTTGCTACAGCATGTTCTAGGAGGTTGCTAGGGTGTTGCTATGTGATTGCTAGGGTGTTCTGGGTGGTTACAAGGAGGTTGCTATGCGGTTGCTACAGCATGTTCTAGGAGGTTGCTAGGGTGTTGCTAGGCAATTGCTAGGGTGTTCTGGGTGGTTACTAGGAGGTTGCTATGCGGTTGCTACAACATGGTTTTCTAGGAGGTTGCTATGTGATTGCTAGGGTGTTCTGGGTGGTTACAAGGAGGTTGCTATGCGGTTGCTACAGCATGTTCTAGGAGGTTGCTAGGGTGTTGCTAGGCAATTGCTAGGGTGTTCTGGGTGGTTACTAGGAGGTTGCTATGCGGTTGCTACAACATGGTTTTCTAGGAGGTTGCTAGGGTGTTGCTATGTGATTGCTAGGGTGTTCTGGGTGGTTACTAGGATGTTGCTATGTGGTTTCTACAGCATGGTGTTCTAGGAGGTTGCTAGGGTGTTGCTATGTGATTGCTAGGGTGTTCTGGGTGGTTACTAGGATGTTGCTATGCGGTTTCTACAGCATGGTGTTCTGGGAGATTGCTAGGGTGTTGCTATGTAATTGCTAGGGTGTTCTGGGTGGTTACTAGGATGTTGCTATGCGGTTTCTACAGCATGGTGTTCTAGGAGGTTGCTAGGGTGTTGCTATGTGATTGCTAGGGTGTTCTGGGTGGTTACTAGGATGTTGCTATGCGGTTTCTACAGCATGGTGTTCTGGGAGATTGCTAGGGTGTTGCTATGTGATTGCTAGGGTGTTCTGGGTGGTTACAAGTAGGTTGCTATGCGGTTGCTACAGCATGGTGTTCTAGGAGGTTGCTAGGGTGTTGCTATGTGATTGCTAGGGTGTTCTGGGTGGTTACAAGTAGGTTGCTATGCGGTTGCTACAGCATGGTGTTCTAGGAGGTTGCTAGGGTGTTGCTATGTGATTGCTAGGGTGTTCTGGGTGGTTACAAGTAGGTTGCTATGCGGTTGCTACAGCATGGTGTTCTAGGAGGTTGCTAGGGTGTTGCTATGTGATTGCTAGGGTGTTCTGGGTGGTTACAAGTAGGTTGCTATGCAGTTGCTACAGCATGGTGTTCTAGGAGGTTGCTAGGGTTTTCTGTCAGTAAAATTACACAGACATTAGACTCACACATCATCATCATCTTAAAAACACAATGACTGACAGACACAGACATCACCTTCATCAGGAGCTTCAGCCTTGGATGCTGCAGATGGAGACACGCCTGCCTGCGAGTGACATCATCATCAGTCAGCACAATCACTGATGTCACGCAGGTTATCAGCAGTTTTTAATCAAATCTATATGTGCTCAAACTGAATTTGATCACAGTGTTAAGGACTCTAGTTTTGATCAGTCTCACTGCACGTATGAATCTCACCTTCTTGCGTTTCTCTTGTTTGGCTCGTATCTCAGCCAGCAGGTCGCTGCCCAGCACCTGCACGCCCATGTGATGCCCCGTCAGCGGACTGCCACGTTTGACGCCCTCCTGCACGTGACCTTTGACCTCAGGCGCAACAGGCTCTGGGTTCACAGCCGGCTCTGGGGGCGGGGCGTCTGTTTCTGTGGCTGTCACGGAGACCGTTGTCGTTGTTGCCGTTGGACTAAGGGTGGGGCTGGTGGGCGTGGCTTTCGTCGAGGTGCGATGCTTGATGAGGCCGAAGAAGCCGCTCAGACGAGACTCTCTGCTCTTCTCTGCGTCCGCAGCAGACACTCTGCAGACAGAACGAGCGTCAGTCCGAGTCTACCATAAACACTCCGCCTCACATGTCTCACATCTTACTTGGCTGCGATGTTGGTGACTTTTTTGGAGTAGAACTCCGGCACACCTTCGTCCAGAGAGCTGCTCTGATCCACTTCCTGCGCAGCTGTGCTGATTGGCTGACACTGAGAAAACAGAAGCGTTTAATAAGCCTGTCTATGAGGATGATTCACACTGAACATGAACCTTCACCTCCAATCTGACACATTTCATTTCTGTCAAGTCAACTGTGTGTGTTCTGGCGTCTTACGGCGGCTCTGCTGGGTTTGGCTTTCTTGGTCCGCCGCGGCCTGTATTTGGTGATGTGCTGTAGAGTGGGCGTGTCTCTGGTGGGCAGGTCGCTGAAGCTCACAGGCTCAGGCTGCGGTAGCTCCGCCTCCACAGGGGGCGGGGACACTGGCTGTGAAGGGGACGGGGTCAGGGGCGGCGGCAGAGGCAGATCGTCCACACAGAGCGACACGTCCTCTAACGCCTTACTCAGATCAAAATCCAGCTCTGACACACACACCAGAAACACACAATTAACCAGCAGTAATTAAGGAACACTAACGAGAGCAATGGAATCTGAGTAGTGTTGGTGACGAGTACCGAATGCGGCGGACATGGGTCTGAACATCCTGCTGTGAATGCTCTTCCTCTTGGCTCTATGTGTCCGCTAGAGACACGGGTCAGAGTTCATCTGATGTTAACACTCAGATCTCATTTATACTCATGCATATGCAAATATACAGCATGAACATGAACCTGTGGTTCTGGTTCTGGTTCTGCTGGTATCAGGTTGTTTGTCTGCATTTCTGTCTCGTCTAGAACTTCTGTCTCCTGTGAGTCATGATGGAGCAGCGGCTGCTGACCTCTCCTGCTCAGATGACCTGCCTGACACACACACACACACACACATGTGAATGAAGTGCACACACACATGAACACTGTGATGATGTGTAGTTTTGTGTGTCTAAATCTCACCAGTGTGTGTTGAGAGCGAGAGAGAGACTGTAAGATCTCATCAGTGATGTATTCAGAGAGACACGACGCCATACTGAGCTTCACCTCACTGAAAACACACACACACACACACACACACACACACACACACACACACACAACAACGTTAACCTTTTAAAACATTAAGCAACATTAAGCTAACAAAGATGCTGAGGATTAGAAAATCGACTTAAATTATTAAAGTTCAGGGTTTCACATAATGAGCTTCATGAGTTGATGAAAAGCTAATAATTCAATCATAAAAATGTCAAATTAAAATTATTTTAAAATCAAAATAAAACAAAAAGATTCATTAAATTATCAAAATACGCAATTCTACAATATTAAAACAATCAAAATAGACACTTACAAAAATTAATTAAATCATAAAAATGCAAAAATACATACATAATTTTTAAATGAAAACAAACTAAATAAAATACTCGATAAAAATTAAATCATAAAAATGAAAACAATCAAAATCAAACAATTACTAAAACCTAAAATCACAAAAAAATGCAAAATTATAAAACAGTTTTAAAATAAAAACAATCAAAATAAATCACTTACTAAAAAAATTATTAAATAAAAATGCAAAATTAAATTATTTTAAAACTAAAATTACAACACTTACTAAAAACAATGAAATATTTTATTTGTTTAGCTGCATGTCACGTGACCCTTACATGAATTAAATCAGAATCAAAATAAAACACTTACAAAAATCAATTAAGTCATAAAAAAACAAAAATAAGTACATCATTTTAAAAATAATAACCTCACTAAAAATGAAAACAATCAAAATGAAACACCTACTAAAAATTAATCACAAAATTAAAACATTTTTTACATAAAAACAATCATCAAAATAAAATAAAAACTACAATTAGAACACTTACTAAAAACAATGAAATATTTTATTCATTTGGCTGCATGTCACGTGACCCTTAACCAGCATCAGGGAACCGTGAGCATATTTTTATTTTAGGTGTTTTAATTTAAATGACTGAAATATTATCTCAGCAGATGTCAGGTCAAAGCGGTTCGCCTGATGTTAGTGTAAACGTGAGCTGACCTGATCTTATTGATGATGTCGATTGCCGACTGCTCCAGCAGGGTGGAGGTGATGAAGGCTTTCGACACACTCGTCCTCCCCTCGCTGGCGTGTAGCAGATCCTCACGCAAACACGCCTGCTGCATGACGTGAGGACACACACTCTGCGCCGTATCCAACATCGACACCAGCAAACCCTGAACACACACACACACACACACACACTCGCATCTCAGAGAGTTTCTCAGCCGTCTGTGATGATGTTGAGTGTTTGTTTGTGTTTGTACCTGCAGCTGCTGGTCTATGAGCACACTGAGCTCTCCTGCCACTGAACACAGTTTCTCCTGCACCTGCTGCACACACACGCCCGCTGACCCGTCACTGACGCCCGCCGCTCGCCCGCCTGAGCGCTGGTCATACAGACTGCGCAGCAGCTACAGACACAGACAGAACGGTTTACAGAGCTACAGTTCATCTTCAGTGTTGCTGTTTGAGCATGAAAACAGTGTGTGTGTGTGTGTCTCACTGTTGTGGAGCTCTTGGCGTCTCTCATCAGGCTCTCGGCCGCCTTCATGTCCTGCTGAACTCGGTCACTCTTACTGAAGCGAAGAGAGTTCAACTGATCCTGGACCTGCACACACACCTGCGACATCATCTACACACACACAGATGGATGAGATAGTGCTCGTCAACACACACCACTGACAGACGGATCAGTCATCTGGTATATGATCATATCAATCAAATAATAAAATTATAAATTTAAAGCGTGTGTTGAGTAGATCTCTGTCCCATCAGCCACCTGTTGTGTTGTGCTGGTGCTGAAGCCCTGCTGCAGCCGGAAGGCCTGATCCTGCAGATATCGCCTGCTCTCATGGTTACGCAGCAGATACTGCTCCATCTACACACACACACACACACACACACAACATCGTGGTTCATCATGACAGAATAAAAAGAGCATCTTCTGTTGTGGGCCGTGTTTGTGTGTGTGTGTGTGTCTGTATTAAAGGGTTAGTTCACCCAAAAATGAAATTGTCGTTCCACACCTTCGTTCATCTTTTTGATGAAATCCAAGAGCAATTAGACAGCAATTTAACAAACACTTTCAAGGTCCAGAAAGGTACTAAAGACATGGTTAAAACAGTCATGTGACTGCAGTGGTTCAACCTTAATGTTATGAAGAGACGAGAATACTTTTTGTGCGCGAAAACAAAACAAAAATAACCACTTTATTCAACAATCAAAGGTGACGCAGTAACACAGCGAAGGCTTCCGTGTTTACATCTGAATGCCGGCTCAGTATTGGCCGAAGCAGATCACGTGATCAGCACGTGTGTGATGCTGACGCAGGAGCCGGCCAATAATGAGTCGTCGTTCTGACGGAGAACCTGGAAGTGCTGGACGTAAACAACATACAACAATGACACAGAAGAGATTGATGAATAAAGTGGTTATTTTTGTTTTGTTTTTGCGCACAAAAAGTATTCTCGTCTCTTCGTAACATTAAGGTTGAACCACTGCAGTCACATGACTGTTTTAACCATGTCTTTAGTACCTTTCTGGACCTTGACAGTGTTGATCTTAACATATAATATATCTTAATTTGTGTTCTGAAGATGAACGAAGGTCTTACGGGTGTGGAACGACATGAGGGTGAATAATTAATGACAGAAATGACAGTCTTGGGTGAATTAACCCTTTAACTCTGGTTTAGAGTGTGTTTGTGGTGCTGACCTTGAGAAGGGCGTCTTCAGTTTTCTCCGGGCTGTTCTTCAGAGCTTGAGCCGCGTCTGTGATGGGAACCGGCATGAACCTGATGGTGTAGTTCCTGCAGACAATACTCAACATCAGTGTATTAATTCATTTAATGAATTATTAATATGTCTAATGTGACTGTGCTTTCTGCTTCCAGTAAGAGTTTAGAACTCTAATGAACTGAGTTCACTCAGGATCAATGGTTTCTCTCACACACACACACACACACACACACACTCACACACACACTCACACACACACTCACACACACACACACACACACAGGAAGTAGCTACACACTTCTCTAGAGCAGCAGCCATGTCCTGTAGCCCCTGAGCGCTGACACAGTTACGGTCCCAGATCAATGTCCTGAAACACACACAGAGGCCGAGCTCTTATTAGCTCATCACACACAGAGCTTCTGTGAAGAAAAACTGTTACTAGACAAGAGAGAGTGGTGTGATAGAGAGCGCCGGCCTCAATAACCCGGATGACGACATCATTATCAGCGAATAACGGACCTCGGA
>CM074448.1:30431609-30471609 GCA_037101425.1 Elopichthys bambusa
GAAAAAGGTATGGATCTTTCTCACTCTTCAGTCGCCGAGCGAACTGCCGGATCAGGACGTTCTATCACCTGCATCATCCGATCCAGCAGATAGCGCTCTACTGGCTTCCAGGATGTGGCTGAGGAGGGCAAAGAAGTTTCTGGAAGTTATGGCCCATGCCACAGAGAGACTAGATCTCCATTGAGATCTAGCGATTCGAGCGATTTCTGTCCGGACATAACCATCCCACTCCCGTGAGCCTTCTGTTTCTCCTGAGTCTCCATGCAGAGGTTGAGAGATCATGGAAGAAACCGTATTCGGCCCACATTCATCTCTTTCATCATGCTAATTACATGAATGTTTTTATCCGTTCGGGTTTTCTGCATCACACAAATCATAGAGTAATCCCTGAGTAAGGCAGGTGTTTTACAGGTGTGTGTTACCTGTTGTCCAGGTGTATGAAGTCCTGCAGGCAGAGCTCCCGCGTGTCCTGAGACAGATAGATGGTGTCCACGTCCTTCAGAAACAAACACAGAGCTGTGAGATAGAGACACTGAGACACGGACGAGACGTGATGAGACGGACAGACTAGACCTGTACTGACCCACTGCACCTCGTCCCTGTAGGGAACGCCCATCTGATCGCACACACACCAGTAGAGACGCGAGAAACCGCCTGCAACACCACACACACACAGAGAAGGGTTAATACAGACGAGAGCAGTGTGTGTGTGTGTGTGTGTGTGTGTGTGATTCTGTACCGCAGGGTCCTGCTTCAGCTGGACTGTGATTTTCCCAGAGTGTCTGTAAACTGGTGATTCTCTCCACAGGCTTTAACACAAGCTTCTTTATCACCCTCCTGAAACAGGAACAAACACATGAAATAAAGACACACACACACACATGTATGAAGTTACGGTGTGTGCGTGTGACAGTCTTACAGCGGGTCGAGTCCTGGACAAATCTCCTGAATGTTTGTTCCTATTAGTGCAATAAAATCATCAGTGTCGTGATCAGACGCGAGTCTCAGAGACAGCTGCCCTCTGTCATAGTCCACCAGCAGCTAAACACACACACAACTGTTACAGCACAATGTGACCTGCAGGGGGTGATGTACATCCATCACAGCATTATATGACTGTTAAATCCAGTTAAAGATTTCAACAAAGAAATACTGATTACAGGCACTTTTCTTGTACCGTGGTACTAAAGTTCATGAATTGTACATCGTTTATTTGATAATGTGAGAAACACAAAATTGTTTAATCCCTGTGTGTTTAAGCATATGTGGCAACAGAGGTCATTGTGATTGCTGATGTTCACCTGCTTCTGTTTAACACTGTTGATGCTCTGAATGTCAAAAACACTGAAGGATTGATCGACCTGAAGACATAAAACACAAGATCAAACTACAGACCACACATCCTGAACAACCAGCCCAAATAAATACACACTCACTTTAGCAGGCACTCGTGTGCTCAGCAGAAACACTCGATGAGGAGCGAGAGCCTGTGGAGAAACCAGAGACTCCAATGAAATAAATGAAACACAATCAGTCAAGTTCTAATCATGTGCTCAGATCTGATTAATAGCATAGATTAATGCATACTACTCAAAAAATATAATGCATGTAAAAGAGAATTCATTATGCAGTAATAAACATTTCCAACATCAGTGTGCTACGCTGTCATCACATGACCTTATTAGATGTTCAGTTCAGCAAGTATCATCCATTTATAATCTCAGTAATACAGTTACTTGGCATTTTAATCCATATTTGTGTAAAAATGTTTTATCTTTTGTAAAGTCATCAAATATTGTTAACACCGTTACAGGACACGATGCATGGTATACTGTGGTATTCTCTGAAGCACCATGTATATACAATGAATATGGTAAAAGTAAGTACGGCCATTCGTTTTGAATGGAAACTCACACTACATCTGAACAAGTCTCCAGCGTGACCGGTGTCTGAAGCACGTGCTTAAATGCAACAATATCATTGGCCGAGTCATCATTTGATCAAATATTGATTACTAAGTTCCGTATTGATTGTGGTTTAGCTCTTGTGTATTTAACTGATCTTCTATCGCCCTACAATCAATCAATCAATAATGAGTCACGTTCTGACGGAGAACCTGGAAGCGCTGAGAATGACACAAAAGAGAAGAGATTGCTGAATAAAGTGGTTATTTTTGTTTTGTTTTTGCGCACAAAAAGTATTCTCGTCTCTTTATAACATTAAGGTTGAACCACTGCAGTCACATGACTGTTTTAACCATGTCTTTAGTACCTTTCTGGACCTTGAAAGTGTTGCTGTCTATGGACGAGTCATAAACCTCTCGGATTTCATCAAAAATATCTTCATTTGTGTTCTGAAGATGAACGAAGGTGTGGAACGACGTGAGGGCGAGTGATTAATGACAGAATTTTCAGTTTTGGGTGAACTAACCCTTTAAGCCTTTAGTAGTGAATGTTTTATGAGCAGCAGGATAATCATATTCATACGCCGAAGCACAACCAAAACAATGTTCTTCTGCAAAATGCATGCAGTTTTGTTTTCTAACCACTAAAAGTTACATTGTGTACCCTTTAAGGTCACAGAACTCTGGACCTTTGATAGTACCTAGGATATTGTGTATAAAGGTGGTGCGAGAGCTCAATATCCCATAGTCATGTTGTGAACCGCTAATTTCATCAACATGAGTGTTCAGTAAAGCTCACAAATCACCATTTCGAGCTCATTTTGATTCGGATCAAAATGTAAACAGCATTATCAGCCAATCATAGCGATGTGATGAGGGTAATAGAGGCGAAAATTCATGTTAGGCTATCCTCCTCTCGTGACCGATTAGCATCGCACACACACGCATTCATTTAGCGAGCTGAAGTGAGAATAATGACTGAAGACCTGCTGTTGAACTCATCAGAAACACACAAACCCAACAAACAAACATCAGACGATTATTATCACAGACAAACACTGTGAATCATGGCGCTGAGGTAGTTGCAAAATCTTGTAGAGGCTCCTGGAATGTGAAGTGTGTGTGTGTGTTTGCGTTTCATGCCCAGAGGATCAGAACTCTGTCAAGTCAGGACAGGAAAATAAGGGTAAGAATGTGTAAGTACCACAGCTGAGTTTGAAGAGCTTCTCAAACACTCGCTGTAACTGTACAGAAATCAAACCTCACAACACGTACAGTCTATGGAAGCTTGTTTCTGCCACAGAATATAATATTAATTGCAACTATTTATCTCTTAATTCAGAGTAATTGTGAGATATAAACTCACAATAGAGCACAACAGACAGTCCCAGTAGTAAAGCTTCTCCACAGGGAAATTGACTCGACTTTTAACGATAAACCTTTAAAGACAGCGCTACTGTGAGATACGAGGTTGTTAATCGATGGTATTTGCTTCTGTTGAAGCCGTCAGTCTGCGTTATTTCAACTTATTCTTAAAATAAATGTCTAACAGCGAAATTCCTGGTGAAGAACTACATTACCCTTGAAAATTCCACTAATCACCAATCTCAATACGCTCTCGAAATCCTTAAATATTTAAATATATATGCATATTTTGCAATAAATATAAAATATATTGTTTTTATATATAAATGAGAGGTTTATGTGTGTCCATTTTTTATTCGATTATGCTGTTCGCAGTGCTTCATGGGATTGTAGTTCTTTCCCTCATGAGTCATTAAGTTCATAGTCTTGTACCTTTTGTATTTTTGTCTGATTTTCAAATACTTTTTTGCTTCAAATCACAGTTTCTAATGTTATGTGTTAATAATATGAGTTAGAGGTTCAGCATCAGGACAGAAAACACATTTTACTCACCAGGATTTTGCTCTCCAGTTTGTCACCTTTGACCTCCAGGTTGACCTTCTGAACCAAACACAGCTTGACCTGCTGCCCGACGGCATCCTGAACGCTCTCTACACACACACACACACACACACACACAGTGGGTTTTGAGAGGTTAAGTGTGAGCTTCTCAGAATATCTCTGAAATATTATTATTAATAGAAGAGAATAATTTATTAAGAGCTGCATCTTCTAATAATTCAATCGTAACAGAACTAAAACTGATCAAATGACATGAACGGCGTCACAGAACAATCACCAGCGAACAGCAATGAGATTCAGTGGAGAGTGAATGGAGACTTTGTTGTTTCTCAGATGTTTCTCCAGAAGAGATCTCAATATCAACATTTCTCATCAGATGGTTCATTTTATAGCTTTATATTTGAAACGAGTGACTCATTTGTGTTTTATTAAGGATATTTAGGAGAAAAAGACAAAGATGATCTTAAATGAAATCTATATCTCCTCATAAACAGATTTAGGCCCGTCACCACAAACATGACAAAAAAAAAAAAACGTAGTTTTGGTCAATTATGATATAGGCTACTGACTTTTTATATTAATTATGAGATAAAGTAGAAATTATGACATGCTAAGTCTACATAGTCATAATTTTGATTTTTTTTTTTTATAACTATGACATAAAAACCAGAAATTATAAGGTATAGTTGAAATCATGGAAATTATGCAATAAAGTAGAAATTATGACAGTCATAATGATGACACAAAAAGTTGAAATTATGATTTGCTAAGTCATAATTATGACACACTAAGACATATTAATAACATAAAAGTCATAATTATGGCAGAAAAATAGAAAATATGTCATACTAAGACAATTATAGCATTAAAACTCAAAATGATGACATAAAAAGTCATCATTACCCATACATAGTCATAATTATGACATTTTTCGTTATAATTTAGATTCACCAAAGCATGATTTTTGTCAATCACTGTTTATAACGGGCTGCATTTGCATTTGTTGCGTCGCTCGCGTCCAGCGTCAGGTGTGGGCGGAGTCTGAACTGGCCCCTCCCACAGCTAACATACCTTTACAGTAATAAAGCGAAATGAAAGTCTCTTTATCGAACAACTTTTCCGGAGTGAATGAGCACAAACGCGAGCTTTAGCAGTGCAGTCCGCGCACGCGCGCGCGCGCGCGCGCGCACACACACACACACACACACACAGTATGAGATAAATCAGCATGTGAGAGAGACTCAAGTGTTTTACCCAGCAGGTCCTGAGGAACGCCTGACTCTTCTCCGCTCATCTTCACTGCCAGTCCTGAGGAAGACCGTCAGCGGATTCCTCATGAGCTCCAGTTACAGACCTGTGGAAGCGTTTGGAATGAGCCGGAACAGAGGAGCAATGAAACCCCTCCCGCGAGACAGAGACAGATCCCGCCCTCCACTCACCTCTCTGTCCATCTGTCTGTCCATCTTTATAAATCAGATGTTGCATTATTAGAGTTACTCATGTCGCTGAACATAAAGACCGTTTTAAAGAACGAAGTGTTTTAGAAGATGATTCTGTATGTGTTCCTGGTTGTTCAGTGAAGTTTGTGTTTCTGGCCATGGCTGATTGTGTCCAGCAGGGGGCGCCACTGACTCACTCGATCAGCAGGTCTGTTCATCAGTCAGACGCACATGCTCAATGCGTTTGTTTCATGACCTGTTCTGGTGAGCGGGTTCGAATCCGGCTTCAGCTCATGTGTTTAAAAATATGACATGAACATCAGTGCAGTTGAGTTAACATGCATGAATACTGTGGTGTGGGACAATGACTTATTAGTATTATTCTCATTCTGTCATGATAACTCTCAGGAGATTGGTATGGTAATTGAGATCGGCATGTTAATGTATTGGTCTTGGCAGAATAGATCTGCTGCACATGTACATACATCAGCCTGTGCCATCTAGAGTTTCATGGCAGAACTAGGTAATTATTATTAGTATTTAGTTATTACATTCATTATTATTATTATTTTGCTCTTTCTCCAGTATTTCATTGAAAGACTGTAGTGGATAAAATAAAGAGAAAAACTGACGACAATAAAGTTTTTGTCTAAAGATTTTTTACACTGATATCTGAGCCGCCCCTAGGCAGGTCCTGTGGTTTAATGGACTATATGCACGGTTACTTCCTGTTTGTCGTTAAGCCAGCTCGGGCATTTCCGGTGGACTGTTCATTCTGTAGTCGCTTTACATCGACACAAAACCATCAGTGGTTGACTTTTTAATGTTGTATTCATATTTTAATGCACTTATCACATTTACCTCATTTTCCAATAAACCAGTTTTATTGATTGCAATAAAGACGAAGTTATTGGGACCGTTTAAAAACTCTGCGTCTGTAATTAGACACGCACACGCACTTCAAATGTTATTTTTAATGTGATGACCACAAACATTATTTGTTCATCCTTCTGAGATTGTCCCCATTGTAAAACCGAACATTTCAAAATGAAGGAAATTCAACACTTATTTGAAAATAATAAAGACAATAATTACCACTTTAACCAGCAGGTGGCGGCAAAGTAGCATTTATTTGCGCATATATCAGCCATTTCCTCTAATCTTTTTTGACTAAATATTAAACATTATAAAATAACTAGGTTTAAAAATACATTTTGTCAATGTGAAGTATGAAGTACTCAAAAAGAAAAACAATAACTGTTCTTGTGAATGAATGATACAGAAAGCGAGCGCCGCGCTTTCCCTTTGTAATCACAGCAGCTGTCAGTCAGTGCAGCAAGATCAATGGTTTCAGCACACTTGTAAAAACACACATTTTATTCAATTAATGCACAATAAATATTACATTTTTGAAGCTTTTTTCACATAAAAGTGTGAAAACTGATGGTCGAATTAGATTTAGCCGAGGAGGAACACTGAGGTACGTCTTTATTTATTTATTTTTTATGCTGTCTTACGTTTGAATAACTAAATTAATGCTATGCCTGACTATTTAAGTGACTATATTCTGATTATAAACACTACTGATGCTCAACACACCAGCAAATTACATCTCACCAGAAGTTTTCGAGCTGGCTTATATTAATGGGGAAGTTCTAAAGAACGCTCCGTGCATATAGACCATTAAGTTCAGTAATATAATGTCAGTTTTGTATTTTTGTGGAACTGATACCTGAGAACTGAGGACGATCAGTTCTGTTCAAACACACCCTGATGAACCGCTGCGTTCTCCAGAACAGATCTCATCAACACCGAACAACGGTCTCTAATACTCACGTGCCCAAACGTGTGTGTGATTCTGTGTAACCTTTATCACCTCTAAACTGGAAGCTACTATTCACACCCCCACACCCACATACAATCAAGAAGCATTTCACACGTTACTAAAATGAGTATAGATGACTTAATCTAAAGAGTTTGTAAGAAACACGTCCACCACAAGAAATATAGAATTATATAGAACTGAACTGATCTGTTCATCACAACCATCATCTGAGGTTTCCTCACACTAAATGAAGCTACACTATTAAATATATTAGTGTGAAATTACAGTATATTCCAGGTTAATAACTGCATTACTTTCACAGCAGGTCTTCTCTTGTATCTACTGCATTCTCAAAAATTTACTGTAAAATCTACAGTACATTACTGCTATGCAACTTTTTACAATTGTACTGTAAAAAAAGCTTGGCTTTCCTGTGAGTTTACGGTATTGTAAAACAAAAATGACTGTAAACAATATCATACTGTATTTCTACAGTGCATTTGTACTATCATGGTTCCCAGCATGCAGTGCGGCATGAATAGATTATGCTGTAGAGTTTCTTGATTCTTGTTGTTGGTTTACCCTGTGCTGCTGGACTAATTTTTATTTTAAAAAAAATAAAAAATCAATTTCAAATTTTTTTTTCCCTTTTAGCCGTTTGTGTCGTTTATTTTGTAATGTTTAGAGTGTTTTATTATTATTATTATTATTTGCTGAGTGTCACCATTGTTGTGTTTTGTGTGTCGAGGATTGCTGTCTGTGCATGGTTAGGTCATGTAAGAAATTTACTTGTGTCTCAAGCTGATGTCACACCTTTCAAAGATGAATCTCAGCAGCTGCTTTACTGTTGTGAAAGATCCACCTACAGACAATTATGAGTTTGAAATAAGACAGGGGAGAGTGTGGCAAGATGAGCCAGTGGGTAAGTGGATCCACTTCCTGTTTCTTACTCGCCGTACACTTTTGTGCAACTTACCCACTGACTCGGATCAACTTACCCCTAACCTGTGGCTTTTTATAATAAGCCATATTTTTATAACCATTTGTCATAGATGTATTCTGACCATTTAAAATGGAAACATCCATTACTTTAGATACTTTTATTGTACTTCTGCCTAATTTTCCACACAAGGAAAAAATGGCTCATCTTACCCCACTCTCCCCCTATTGGTAATTTATGTTCTAGCTTGTCATTATTTTAACAAATGTTTTAATTTCTCACACTTCTGACTTGGCTAGAACATAAATTTGAATACGAATATACAAGGTCCAACAAATGGAACACCGATCACCATTGTGGTGATCAGTGGTAAACAATAGAATTTCTTACAGTGGCAATGATTTAAATTTCATTCTGTAACTGTGTTTTAACTTACTCCACCATGAGGCACTAAAGTTAAGTTAAATCTCTGAAGCATAAACTGGTATAATTTCAATGTAATATTATACAACTGGTGTAGTTTATCATTTTATTTATTGTTTGAGTTTAATTGACAGGAATGATGTACAAGTACACCAAATCCTTCTCTGATAAGAACTAGAAGATGCTTTGCACCAGATTATAATCATATCATATCTTTCCACCTGTAGTCCTTAATGGCCTAACAATGGTTGACCATGCCAAGAACCATTTGATTAAAATGTTTATTGGTTCCAGTGACATTTATTCATTCTAATTCTAATTTAGTTTTTATTTAATTTAACTTTAACAAACTCTGTTTAGTCTGTTTTTGGGAAGGTTACAACTTTCAACATATTGTTTTAGAAAAGCAATACTGAGATTTCAGCTTAATTCGGTTGGTGTTATGTTGTATAATTTGGCTTTAAGAAAAGAAATATGTCTATTTGTAAAAGGAAATTAGTTTGTAAAAGAGGTAAATTATCTTTAAATTTGACGCTCTTCTTCAAGTGCTATATAAATAAAGGTGACTTGACTTAAAATTTCACATGGGTTTGATTCAGATTCAGTTAGATGGTCAGTTTACACCCAGATGGTAAATCTTCATGCTGAAATAGTGCTATAGATTGACTAACTTTAGCGTATCTTATATTCTATGTTGTCATCGTTTTAAATGTTTTCATTTGTCATACTTGGCTAGAATCCAACATCGCAAGCAAATTGAACGCTGATCGCCATTATGGTGACTTCAAAACACTTACAATGGAATGTTCCCTTAACATTCATATACTGTATCTGTAACGAAGGGGACTGGACGACAGAGTTGAGGATCCACGTGCAGGCTTTATTACAGGAGCGTAGTCGTACAGGCAGAGGTCAAACACCAGCAAACAGATACAAGAGGGCAAGGCAAAAGAGTAGTCCAATTCACAGGCTATGGTCAAGGCAGGCAGCAAATGATCATCAACAGAGAAACAGTCCAGGGTCAAAAACAAAGGCAAGGCTAGGCAAGGGAAGTGAATCACGGAGACAAGGTCGGATAAAGGCTAAACAATACTCAGCAATGAGTGTGTGTGTGAGTGCAGCTTATAAAGGGTCACTGATGTGAGAGCATGATTGGTACCTAGGTGAGGGATTGTGGGAAATGTAGTCCAGAGTGAAGTATAACTGTGTGTGCAATGAAATGGTGAACCGGCGACCTCTGGTGGGGAGTAGCAGGAACCAGCAGGCGCGGATACGTAACAGTATCATTTGTTCAAACATTACGGGAACGTTACTTTTAAATGTTCTCTGAACGTTCTGAAACAAGTAGTAACATTTAAAAAACGCTTCATGAATGATATAATAATAAATAATATTTTTGTGCTAATGTTTTGAGAACATTATTAAAGACCACATAACTTTGAACGAACATTCAATTAATGTTACTGGAAGAACATTTGTTCATAAATTTGAGAGACCCTGAGAGGACGTTTCCTTTTAGCTAGGTTTGTACATGTTAGCATGTTTGTTTTTGCAAATACAAATGGAATAAAAATAAGTTTCAAGAATAGCAGTATGCAAAGAAACACACACAGCCTCATTGAGTACATCCAGATACAGAACGTCGCTGACGTTCAATACATTTTCTAATCAAATGAGTGGACAGAGCCACAAACCGCAATTACAGTTAATGATGAACATAAATGATGTTATGGGAAGACCCGTATAAAACCCCTTCACAACATTTCACAACAGATGAGGAGATTCAGCCAAACATGCATGTGTGAACTTTGATTTCTGATGTAAAAAGCAGAAGCACTGTTTTCTGTTCTTCCACAGAGGGGAAACTTTCTCTTCTAACATTTCTTTTTTTAGTTTCAACTACCATGTAGTTTATGGGTTTTGAAGTGTAAACTGGAAACACTATTACATCATCATACTTGCTGCTTCAACACGTCACTCACATACCAGACATGTGCTGAATTTCATATCCTCGTTTCCCTGTCAAGAGCTTCTTAGTCAGGTGCGGCTGAAGACTTTCCACAAACATCAGGTGCTTCCTGATCAGGAACTCAACACAAAACATTGGAAGTGTATGTTAATCAAACCACATGCAAATGAGTCGCGTTCACATGAAAGAGGAATAAATGCTCTGGTTTTGCATGTGAGACACAGGAAGTACAATATCTGAATGTCACACTAATGACGCTGACCATCGACCTGTCTGTAAAGCCGTCAAGCTTTAAAACCATTCCAAGCCAGTGTTATTTACGTATTATTTTTATACTATCTATAATGGGTGTAATGGTACACAGAAGTCATGGATCGGTACGTATCTCAGTTTTGGGGTCATAGTTCGGTACAGTTTCAGTACAATAGGAAAAAAGTCAAGACTACTTTGATTATTGTTTACACTTGATAAGACTAAGAGAAAACTGTTATTCATTTTTATGGTAACACTTTACAATGAGGTTTCATTAGTCAACATTAGTTAACTACTTAAGTTACATGAACTAAGAAAAAAAAATATTTCTACAGCATTTATTAATCTTAGTTAATGTTAATTTCAACATTTACTAAGACATTATTAAAATCAAAAGTTGTATTTGATAACATTAGTTTATAGCACTGTGAACTATTATCATTAATTTTTATTAACTAACATTAACAAAGATGAATAAATACTGTAGCAAATATATTGCCCATTGTTAGTTAATGTTAGTTATTTTAGTTATTTCATATTTATTTATACTGTTTTTATTTCTATGATCAATTTGTGGAAAGGAGTTCAGTTAGGAGGTCAAAATTTGCAGAAGCTCATAAATTATGTACAGTTCCAAGGTCTGAAGAGACTCTCATACAGGAGAGAAGCCAGTCAGTTGAATTTGTGGCAGAACCTTTTACAGTTCTTAAGTATTGTTGTCTTTTATTGCATATGATAAAAACTCAGAAAGCAGAACTGAAATGACATTCATTACAAGATGATTAGTTAAATCATTTCAAATGCACCTGCAGACTATTTTTCTAGTGATGTCTGTCGTCATTTCCTTCATTGTTTTGTATATTTAGTTTAATAAAGTTAGACTGCTGATAACAGATCCTTTACTTGCTTCTTTGTGGAACCCGTGAACACCAGATCATTAAAGAAAGAATGGATCTTGCAGCATTCATCCCAACCAACCAGTGAAGGTAGAGTTGAATGAAGTGGAGTTAATGGACTGTTTTAATGCCAGTTTGGATGAGCTCCTGTATTCTCTGATGCTATGGAATACAGGTAACTGCACCCTGGAGCAATACATCCTCTATTAAAGGTCCACGCTCACCTCGAGCCTTGGTCCCACATTGGACACAGAGCCCAGGCCAGCCTCAAGCCACACCGACTGCGGACGATATGCCAGAGCCAGTGCTGATGCCAAAGGCCATCTTTGGCCTGGAGCCTGAGCCAAATGTGTAGTGTGTCCAGGTGCGAAAGCCAGTACCAATTTGCATCCCAGTGGGAGTTTTAGTCGAGTTCGTTGGTATGGAGTGGAGCTATGCCAATACTCCCACCACTAAAGGTGTGCTATGTGAGGTCTCCTTCATCATCGCTGGTCCCGCCCAGCCTTGAGTCTCCTTCATCATCACTGGTCCCGCCCAGCCTCGAGTCTCCTTCATCATCACTGGTCCCGCCCAGCCTCAAGTCTCCTTCATCTCTGCTGGTCCCATTCAGCCTCAATTCTCTTTCATCATCGCTGGTCCCACCCAGCCTCAAGTCTCCTTCATCATCGCTGGTCCCGCCCAGCCTCAAGTTTCTTTCATCATCGCTGGTCCCACCCAGCCTCAAGTTTCTTTCATCATCGCTGGTCCCACCCAGCCTCAAGTCTCCTTCATCATCGCTGGTCCCACCCAGCCTCAAGTCTCCTTCATCATCGCTGGTCCCGCCCAGCCTCGAGTCTCCTTCATCATCGCTGGTCCCGCCCAGCCTCAAGTCTCCTTCATCATCACTGGTCCCGCCCAGCCTCAAGTCTCCTTCATCTCTGCTGGTCCCATTCAGCCTCAATTCTCTTTCATCATCGCTGGTCCCACCCAGCCTCAAGTCTCCTTCATCATCGCTGGTCCCACCCAGCCTCAAGTCTCCTTCATCATCACTGGTCCCGCCCAGCCTCAAGTCTCCTTCATCTCTGCTGGTCCCATTCAGCCTCAATTCTCTTTCATCATCGCTGGTCCCACCCAGCCTCAAGTCTCCTTCATCATCGCTGGTCCCGCCCAGCCTCAAGTTTCTTTCATCATCGCTGGTCCCACCCAGCCTCAAGTTTCTTTCATCATCGCTGGTCCCACCCAGCCTCAAGTCTCCTTCATCATCGCTGGTCCCACCCAGCCTCAAGTCTCCTTCATCATCGCTGGTCCCACCCAGCCTCAAGTCTCCTTCATCATCGCTGGTCCCGCCCAGCCTCAAGTTTCTTTCATCATCGCTGGTCCCACCCAGCCTCAAGTTTCTTTCATCATCGCTGGTCCCACCCAGCCTCAAGTCTCCTTCATCATCGCTGGTCCCGCCCAGCCTCGAGTCTCCTTCATCATCGCTGGTCCCGCCCAGCCTCAAGTCTCCTTCATCATCACTGGTCCCGCCCAGCCTCAAGTCTCCTTCATCTCTGCTGGTCCCATTCAGCCTCAATTCTCTTTCATCATCGCTGGTCCCACCCAGCCTCAAGTCTCCTTCATCATCGCTGGTCCCACCCAGCCTCAAGTCTCCTTCATCATCACTGGTCCCGCCCAGCCTCAAGTCTCCTTCATCTCTGCTGGTCCCATTCAGCCTCAATTCTCTTTCATCATCGCTGGTCCCACCCAGCCTCAAGTCTCCTTCATCATCGCTGGTCCCGCCCAGCCTCAAGTTTCTTTCATCATCGCTGGTCCCACCCAGCCTCAAGTTTCTTTCATCATCGCTGGTCCCACCCAGCCTCAAGTCTCCTTCATCATCGCTGGTCCCACCCAGCCTCAAGTCTCCTTCATCATCGCTGGTCCCGCCCAGCCTCGAGTCTCCTTCATCATCGCTGGTCCCACCCAGCCTCAAGTCTCCTTCATCATCGCTGGTCCCGCCCAGCCTCGAGTCTCCTTCATCATCGCTGGTCCCGCCCAGCCTCAAGTCTCCTTCATCTCTGCTGGTCCCATTCAGCCTCAATTCTCCTTCATCTCCGCTGGTCCCGCCCAGCCTCGAGTCTCCTTCATCATCGCTGGTCCCACCCAGCCTCAAGTTTCTTTCATCTCTGCTGGTCCCATTCAGCCTCAATTCTCTTTCATCATCGCTGGTCCCACCCAGCCTCGAGTCTCCTTCATCATCGCTGGTCCCACCCAGCCTCAAGTCTCCTTCATCATTGCTGGTCCCGCCCAGCCTCGAGTCTCCTTCATCATCGCTGGTCCCACCCAGCCTCAAGTCTCCTTCATCATCGCTGGTCCCGCCCAGCCTCGAGTCTCCTTCATCATCGCTGGTCCCACCCAGCCTCAAGTCTCCTTCATCTCTGCTGGTCCCATTCAGCCTCAATTCTCTTTCATCATCGCTGGTCCCACCCAGCCTCAAGTCTCCTTCATCTCCGCTGGTCCCGCCCAGCCTCGAGTCTCCTTCATCATCGCTGGTCCCACCCAGCCTCAAGTCTCCTTCATCTCTGCTGGTCCCATTCAGCCTCAATTCTCTTTCATCATCGCTGGTCCCACCCAGCCTCAAGTTTCTTTCATCATCGCTGGTCCCACCCAGCCTCGAGTCTCCTTCATCATCGCTGGTCCCACCCAGCCTCAAGTCTCCTTCATCATCGCTGGTCCCGCCCAGCCTCGAGTCTCCTTCATCATCGCTGGTCCCGCCCAGCCTCAAGTCTCCTTCATCTCTGCTGGTCCCATTCAGCCTCAATTCTCCTTCATCTCCGCTGGTCCAACCTAGCCTCGAGTCTCCTTCATCATCGCTGGTCCCGCCCAGCCTCAAGTCTCCTTCATCTCTGCTGGTCCCATTCAGCCTCAATTCTCCTTCATCTCCGCTGGTCCAACCTAGCCTCAAGTCTCCTTCATCTCCGCTGGTCCCGCCCAGCCTCAAGTCTCCTTCATCTCCGCTGGTCCCGCCCAGCCTCAAGTCTCCTTCATCTCCGCTGGTCCCGCCCAGCCTCAAGTTTTCCCCCCTCCCTTCACTAAGGTGTAATTCCCACTGAGGACGTGCCTTCCGGGAATGGGGAGTTATGTCAGGTTTATGTTCTGTTTGTATGGACATTTAGTTGGTTTTTCCCTGTTTCTTTTTCATTGGCATATATGTTCCCACTCTTCATTTGTTGCTTTTTGATTTTTTTTTTCTTTAGCCCCCACATGACCCACCTGTGTCTAGTCTTGTTTAGTCTCTGTGTATTTAAACCATCTGTTCAGTTTAGTTTGTTAAACACGTATGAACTTGTTCAGGCTGCCCGATGGGATACTAAAAAATAACCAATGACATCGAGCTAGACGGTCAGATCACCAACCAGATGTTGCATGCTTTTATAGCTGAATCATGACAGCCAAAACATGTCACAAAAGTGGTGTCTAACATTATGTTCTGCATGCATGCATAAGTTTTAGCCAGACTTATGCTGGAAATGATTAATGTCCAACTCACCTCTTGCTTGCACTGCAAAATCTATAAGCTGAGTCTATAATGTCATGTTGGATCATGTGTTTCGTGTCTGTGGAATTGATACTACAATTGTCAGATGTGTGGTCTGGATGAATCATCTAGTGTGTGTGCTACTCAGAGGATTAATGTTAAAAATAGTTTGAAGCTGTCCTTATGTCTGGTCTCCCATAGGTTAAAATCGGTTAAGATTTGAAAACCTTCTAGTGTGTCCCAGGCTGCTAACAGAACCCCTATTTACTGTGACAGTAAAAATTTACTGTGACATATATATATATATTAGTCTTATCACAGAGACTGATTTCAGGTTCATTTAAATGCTGATTATAGATTATTCAAAGAAAAACACTACAGATGGAATATATTTCATATATTTCACAACCACAAGAAACTCTTTTCACTGTTTAATTGAGGTGTTTTGTAGTCTGATACAGTTTAGTTTTAAAAAAAAAAAAGAAAAGAAAAGAAAAAAAAGAACAATAAATAGAAATCTTAACATTAAATCAGTGCAAATGATAATATGTAATATTTACAAAACAGTCGAGTCTCCTTCAGAAACTTGAAAACAGTGCATTTGAAATTTATTGACAGGACACATTGTAATACAATCTCAGCGTCACACATCCAGCATTCTTCACTGTAACAGCTGAAATGAAATCTTTAATGTAAATGTCAAGTAGGGTGCTCATGGATGACTGGGACAAAATCTTACTTCCAGTGTCATGCACTTATACATTTTACAAAGCAGACAAATGACATCAGACTTAAAGTGCAGCACAGGCTTCATACTGTCATTGCTTCTGTGTTACTGCACTGCTGCTGGAATTTCTGGATTATGTGTGAAATTCTGCCAGCGAGGCGACCCAGATGTGTTTCCTCGATCACCATGTGAAAGTTCAGCAGCTCCGCGGACCCATTTGCCATCCGGCGTGCGTCTTTCTTGCGGAGTTTCTTTTGCAGACGGCGGTTCACTAAGTGCTCCAAACGCACGATGGGAGTGTTGTACTGAATGTCCAGACCGGACAGAACCGGCTTTAAAAAAAACATCCAACCTGGAGGAAACACCAGAGGATGAATGTATGGATGCAACATTCTACATGCAACTACACTGTAAAGCTTTGTAATTCAGTGTGAATGTGTGCGTGTGTTGTACTGTACCTTTCTCTGCGAGTTGATCGCAGGTTGCACACACATTGTCATGCCACCTGGATCCCTGCAGCAGCAGCTGGTCAGCGGCGCAGGCGCTGTGAGGGACGCACACTGCATGCTTTTCTGTGATGTTTGTAAACCACCCGTCTGCGCAGCGCTCACACACCGTGTCTTTGTGTGGCGTCCCTGCAAAAACACACACATGACCCAATCAGACAATTCATCTTCAGACTGAATCACTGTGTCACAGCAATTTAACCAAGAGTGTTGCTGGAAACAAACAACAGCTGTTTGATAACAGACACTGATTTTCTTTTAATCATAATGATCACAAATAACAGTTCATAGTATTCTGGTGTGAGTGTATCAGCTGTTGCAGACTCTGATGATGCGTTTCCACACTTATTATTAACTTAGCGAACCTAGCAAAGGTTTTTATTTTTTTTACTTTTAAATATTGAATGTACATTTACTAACACTATACTTAAATGTAATGCTGAGGTATAAAACACACAATTAGTGCTGCTGCTTGAGTGTTTATAATACAATAAGAAGCTCAAATTTGACATCTTTCCTCTGAGAAACCCATAGTTAAACCGAATATTCATTAATATTATGAATTATTCACAATATTAATTAATATTAGTACACAGAAAAACATCCAGTGTCCATTTAACACTGGATGTTTTACTGTGTAGAACTTTTTATTGAACATCGCTGTCTAATAACTTATATAAATTATATTAATAACTAATAATACTGTGTGTGTGTGTGTGTGTGTGTGTGTGTGTGTGTGTGTGTTCTCCGCAGGTATATCTAACCTGCAGCTTTGACTCCGTGACCCGGTTTACACACGGTGTGTGTCTTGCAGAAATGCTGATCCCAGTAGAATCCGGGCTCACATTCACAGACCGTGTTCACGGTTCCGTTGCACGGCCGAACGACCCGCTGATGATCCGAACACGAGTCGCACAGCAGACAGTGCGGGATGTAGTTCCAGAACTCCGTGAACAGACCGTCGCCGCACAAGACACATTCCGTGCCGCGGGAGCTCGTGCAATGCGCGCGCAGGCGGGATCCTGGCGCACAGCGATCGCACTGAAGCGCCTCTCCGGTGACAGGATCGATGCGCCGGTATGTGGGACAACCCCCCGCCGCCACTGCCGACAAAGCCGGCAACATCAACACTGTGAAGAACAACTAGAGAAAGGAAATAACTGTTATTATGGATACACGTTGACACACTGATCATAGAATACGTCCTAAATTGTAACACTGAAATAAGCACTTTGAAACAATATGTGCTGTGAAAAGCGCGTTACAAATACACTTGAAGTGAACTGATCACTCACCATCCTGCGCGCGCTGCCTACCGGACTTCATTAATGAGCGCGATGCGCGCGATTTATATACTCTGATATAGACTCACACCCGCCCTGCCCTGAATCAATCACATCGAGAAAAACCCACTCATCACAATACCAGAGAGGCGAAGCCCACGAATATCACGAGTGATGATAGAGATTGCTCTGAAACTACTGAGACTAGAAGAAAACAGCTGCAAAAAGAAAGAAAGAAAGAAAAAAAAAACCCCGAGCTACATCTACAGAACATAAGATCTCAGTCAGTCAGGAAGAAAATCCCTAGCAACCAGACAGAACACCTAGAAAAAGCAACGTTCTCTCAAAGAACGTTCTTTTAGGAATATTAATAAAACATTATCCGGTCTTTAATGATGTTCTCACAAAGCGTTAGCACAAAAAACATTATTTATACAACTTTCATGGAACGTTTTTCTGAAACGATTTAGTTGGAAGTTCGTCTAACGTTTTTAAATTGTTTCAGAACGATCAGAGAACGTTCAAAAGTGAAACCAAGAAAAAAAAGAAAAAAACATTTTTAGAACAACAACAACAAAAAAAGTTTTCATTTCCAGGTTCTGGTTGAACGGCTGTCAAATGCTGTTATCAATTAATGACTGATCTGAATAATGACTCACAGCAGAATCTGAATTTGTCTCATAGTTTTGCATCATTGATTCTGATATTTTTGTGTGTATTACAGTAAAGCTGCTTTGAAACAATCTGTATATAAATAATGTGTGATTGAATTCTAGAACAAAGAATATTAGAACAGTGTATGAACTCTTTTTGACAGTAACTAGATTTGTAAATGAGTTAAGAGCTCTAGCGCCTCCTGTCCTGCTGAAGATGAACTCAGATCTCACAGTCTGGTGCTCATTCTGATGTCTGCGTGTCATATAGTGTCAACACATCAGGGTTATTGTAGTTACAGAAACTAAAGCTACAATTAAAACCATAAACGTTTAAAGGCGGGCAATTTGTTTTATAAACATTTTTTTTTTGTTATTCTAGTTGAAACTGGTTGTACTAAAACATGTACATGTACAAGTCTCAGTCCAAATGCGATCATATGAGGTCTTACCTGCCTGTTGGCGTATGTATTTCCATTCCTCCATGCACCTGCTGGCGCAGACATCACACGTCATCGTCGTTGAAAGTTGAAAGTTGTAGACAGATGTCAGTCGCAGAGAGCCACAAACAAACAGCAGCCGCCTTTTACAACCAGCTTATGCTGCGTTCACACCATATTACGAGATGGCAACCCGTGATGTTCTACCCGGAGTTCTTCATGTCCTCAGACTTGGATTTATGCGTTTCTATGTCAACACCAGTAGTGGCGTTTGATTCAAGATATTCTTGTTTTTAATATTTAAAATAGGATACACAGTGCAAATGTGATAGCCTATTGATCTCATACAACAGTTCAGTGTTAATGTTATGTGACTTTTGATTTTAGACTTCGAACATTGTCTATTCAGATTTAGTTTTTTTCTTTCAGGTCAGTCCTATGTTCATATTAAAAAATCTGTTTAAATGTCCGACGTATTATCTTGTCCTTTTAACAGTTAAGGGGTTTTCCCGTGACTGACAGCGCTAGTCAAAGCAAAAAAAAAAAACTAAATCTGAATGCAGGTAATAAACTCCCTCACACGATTTTTTTTTTTCACAACACTCTTCTACATAATACCGAACCGTTGGGTGAAGCGGTCATAGAATAAAACACAGCTATTGACCAGTCAGAATCAAGGACAGGAACTAACCGTTTTATAAGGTAATTTAACACAGTCTCTCGTGACGCTTTGCAGACTCTGCCCCGGCCGCGCGCGTTCATGTGTTTCAAAGGAGGCGTGGCTTTGGAGACGCTTTGAAGGGAGGGCGGGGTCTCATGCTTTCAAAGCAAGCTCAAAGTCCAAAAGTTGCCTACCCTAACTTTAATTAAAATAAAATAGAGATTTAAAAAAAAAAAATAATAATATTTCAGCTAGTTGCTAAAGAAAATTCTAGTTCTAGTCCATTAGTTAATGCATTAACTAACAATGAGCAATACGCTAATAGGTAATAATAATTTAATACAAATGAACTAAAATGAAAACTGAAAATAAATACCAACTCAAAACTATGAAAACCCACTGAACAGACTGGAATAACACAAGTTTAAATGTTATGAAATGTCACTGTTGTTTTTTCCATATGACCTGGTCATACTTGCCTGTGTCACAACCTTTGACCTATTATTTTTGTATGATGTTGACTAACTATCATATGTATGTCTAATGTTAACAGTCTCTATTTAGCCTATTTAATCAGTCGCTGATTCATTATCACATTCACACTTGACAACTAAACATTAAAATATTTGGTAATAGATGTGAAATGATTGTAGTAAAATCAGTGAGTCATCTATGGGTCGTTTCCTATTTTCATTTCCATGTGTCTTCCGCATTTGTTAGGGATTCCACAAACATGTTTGAGCGATTATTCATGAAACCTACGAGATGCGTGTTACAGTAACAAGAACTAATATAAATGACGGCAGATGAGCAGAACAATACCAGACCTTCCCACATGATCAACATGACCTGATAAACCTGTCACACTCGATCTGTAGCAGTCTTTCTGACAGTTAGACTGTTTTATCAAGTGAAAATCTTTTAGTAATCGTACAAACATCCTTCAGCTCATGCTTTATGTGTGTGAGATCTGATCTGCACTGATTTTTATCAAGCAAACGTAAGAATAATTTTGATATTGTTAGTAATATTTCAGGTTTACTTAATTATAGTATCAAATATGATCATCAGGTTTATTTGTTCATCTCTCAATCATCATTGTATTGCATTATATGTTTTAAAACTACAGAGCTTTGATCGTAAAACTAAGCATTTAAATATCATCTTACTAAGACACATTATTAGCAGATATTGATATTTATTTGTATATAGACTATGGGCCATATGTTAAAAGATCTACCCTCATGGTCTGAAGCACATGACGCAGGTGTACTTGGGGCGTATTTGAATCCATTTTTTTTTAGTTTATCAATGGAAAAAATGGTAGGTGCATGGGTTGTACCTAGTCTTTTATGTGCGTCATGGGTGTGTTTTGGGTGTAACGTGCAATAAACCAATCAGATTCTCATCTCCCATTCCCTTTAAAAGACAGGTGCGCTTGCACAATGGTGGATTCACTATTCACATGGTGGAATATAGACCTGACGAGTCAGTTTAAATACGCGTGTGTATTGCCACGACTGGTTAAATAATTAGCCAATTTCATTCGTCATTACTAAGTCATTCTGATACATGCAATGACTATCCATTATGACATGTAGACATTTTTATCTTTATGTACACAATTTTACATTCCTTTTATTTTAAATATGAACAGTCATGTCTCAGTCACAAGATGGTGTGATTCATGAAGAAATGACTCCACAGTGGACAAACTTAAACTGAGACAAAGCTGAAATTGGAAATTTAAACAGTTAATCAACAGCCGAAACTTCAGATCTCATGCAAAACGTGCAGAATCACAACCGAGTTTAGAGAAAGGTGACGGGATGACTGAATTTACATTACACACATTCATCAAAACCACAGTGAAACTTGTGTTGCAATTCAATGGAGACAGTTAAATATAAACACGGATCTAGGAAACTAGGAGTGTTCTTTAAAAGAGCTTCTGATGACTGAAATCAGACGCAACAGAAAATGACTGCTTAAAAAAAAAAAACACTTTCTGGGGAATTTCCTGCATGGCTGGTTTTCAGGAATACTTACAGCTTCAGTAGTTGTCTTGAAGGATTTCAGTTGCTTTTAGTGGATGTGTGAAGTCGGTTCTGTTCAAATTCACAATCACACTAACTAACACATCCACTAACTACAACCGACTTCCTTTTTTTGTGAAATGAAGATCTGGTGAGTCACACACCTAATGACTCATATTTTCATAGAAACAAAAATTGCACATTCTCTTACTACAAGACCACCGTTATCATAACAGGTGACAATTTCAAATCAAACAGGCTGTTTATTAAATCAGTATAGAATCACTGAGGACATGTGTGAGGCGTGCTGTTCATATTACTTAACATGAACATTAACAAAGATTAATACTGTAACAAATGTACTGCTCATTGTTGGGTAATGTTGTTCATTGTTAGTTAACATTATGTTATATTATAAAACGGTTAGCTCCTTGATTCTGATTGGTCAATAGATGTGTTTTATTCTATAACCGCTTCACCTAACGGTTCTGTGTATCACTACACATCACCCTTAGCAACCACTCTTAGCAACGTAAACTGTTTGTTCTCAGTTAATACTGTTCATTGAAGCTTACTGTATTATGTAGAAGAGTGTTGTGAGAAAGGGATCGAGTGAGCAAGTTTATCACCTGCATTCAGATTTAGCATTTTATTTATATTTTTTCCAGAGAAATGTTTACTTCGTGAAAGTTGCATTGATACATATTTTTGGTTTTAATATTTGTATTGTGTGGTAACCGTTTTATAAAAGCAATATGGTACTTGAGGCCAGTGCTGTATCATGAATGAGTCACAACTGAAGGGAATACTCAGCTTCACATTGTGCCTAACAACGCCCTTCAGCCGTGACTTATTCACGATACAGCACAGCCTCAAATAACTTTTTGGTCACGTCTAACATGAACTAACCACATTATAACAGCAGGAGTGTAACACAATATGTAAAAAATGACTTCAACAACATTGCCGTCCATTATGCCTTGTCAACATCCCATTAGTCTTCTGATCTGTAATGGAACATTAGAAGCGTCTGTCTGCGGTGGAGATAAGAATCAGATGAATCACTGCACTACAAACATGCAAACACATAATGAATGTAGTATATATTGTATACACAGCTCTGATATTAACTGCATCATTGTGACTCTCTCACTAGTGAGAGTATGTGACCCACTCAGGCCTTTATGAGCTGCTGAAGGCCCTGATGACGACGATGAGGAGGAGGATGTGGTGAAAACCTCAACACTGCATTCATAATGTCTGCAGTGATGAAGCAGTGGTTGCAAAGAGTATAAAAACTTTCCTGCTGATAATGAAGACAGTAGCTCATCTTGACATAAAATGATGTTCTGACAACAGGCTTTTATTATTGAACATATTAATAAATGTTAATTTCCAACATATTTTGGGTTCATTTTAAGCAAGCAATACAGTCATTTTTAAACAATAGCTGAGTTAAATAAAACTACCCAGCACGTTGGGAAAACATTTAACCCAACCAATGGGTTAAAACAACCCAATCACTGGTGTCGTGGCAAAAAATTCAGCAATCAACTGACTCTTACTGCATAAGAGATAAACTCATCCAAATGTCTTTCAAAGTTTTATTTCTTGCAAGAAAGGTGGGACAAAGACTGAAAGCTTTCCCTGACTTTTATATCTCTAAACTCCAAGGCTGAAGCCTCTGTCCTTTTACCATATTAGGAACATGTTTACAACTTCAGTGTTTTTCCACCTGTCACCCTACGTCACCCAAAGTATGCATACTCAAGCACTTCTAAGAAAAACAAAATCATTTAACCATAAGCATATAAGTAAAGTCATACAGAAACTTACAGTTCCCCCCCTTTTTATCATTCATTTTATCACTACATCTATTACAATGCTTCACTAAGGTAAAAATGCATATCTTCTCAAAAAATGAAAACAAGCAAATCACATTTATACTCTTCATCTCTAATTTTCAAACAAACAACTAATTGAGGTACATCACCCAATTATAAAACTAAAGATAGCATCCTTCATCTTACAGACATGTAGCATGTACCATCTTTGTTGTATAACATCTTTTCATAAAAGATCTATTTTGTAGCCCACGATGTATCATTGTCGAACCTTGGTGGTGGTTTGGAATTCCTGGAGCTGATTTCACCTGTACACAAACCTTAGACACACAATTCGGTTGATGCCACTCGTTGTTTAGCCCCTTCCATTCCCAAAAATGGGGTCTTCTAACATAATTTAAAAAATTTCAGCCATACATTAATTGAGTTACCATCCCCCCTTTTGTTTCTCTAAACAACATTTGCCATCGACACTAAACTAAATGCTTTAATTCTTTAATTCTGCAACCAGATTTCTAAAGAGTTAGAAGAATCAAGGTTATTTTCAGATAACAGATTACACACAATCTCCTCTGGCTGCTCCGGCACTTCCGGTAGTCTTTTTTTCATTAGTTTTGTCAGCACAAACAAAATTCAAACCACAGCACCTCAAAAATGTCTACCACCCCAAACCAATAACGGGCGTCTGTGTAGATAATCACAATTTTGTCAGTCATCAGTTTGCCCGCTCTAGTGATGGTCACAAGCTCATCTGTTTATGCCGAATAATTAGAGGACAGCGGCCCTAAAACGAACACTTCACATTTCATGATCACAACTTATCCTTCGCAATTCAGGCCTGTTGTATTGTCTCTGAAGGCAGTGCCATCTACAAACAACACGTTCTCCCAGTTATCAAGTGGTTTGTCTAGGAGGTCAGGTCATGGTGTACAGACCTGATCAAGGATAGTCAAACAACAATGATGTTCCTTCCCATCCTCCTTTGTTTTCTCCCACCAGTCCTTCATACTGTGAATATTACTGGGCTCTCTGGATAATTTTGATTGCCAGTGTGTCACTGTTTCTCTGCCGTCAAGTCTACAAGATTTTATGTTTAGCATTGTGACCACAAATAGCTGACAGTGTTTAAATTTAGACCCTCAGTTGAATTTTAGAGAAGGGTTCCCTTTCAAAAGGGAACTCTACACTGCGTTTGAAACGCACATGGGGAACGTCATCACATGAACCGGTGTCTGAAAGCAACCAGTGTCTGGAGCACGCATAGACAGTTCTTCGAGGTCGCTATCTGGCAGGCTGCAGCTGCTGTGAGTGTGCGTTAAGAAAGGCACCGCACGCGGACGGCTCGACGTGCGATACCTTTCCGACCATAATCTGACAGCCTCCGTGAGCCTTCCATTCCTTCCTGATCTACATGAGGCGATCGAGAGGGCATGGAAGAACCCATATTCGGCTCATGTTGAGGGAGTGAGCCAGCATGGGTATGTGTCGGTGCCCTCCCTATTGACGAGTTGTTTGTTAACTATCTCGTCATGGGACGGGCGCAGACATTAAAGCTCTGGTCTTGCCTTTGAAGCTCTTTTAAGTGACATCTCGCTTAAATGGCAGGGCATACGCGGCGGCGGGTCAGACTGGTGCTGCTTCACACGATGGCAGTGTTACAGGCATTAACAGTCTGATGAAGGATCTGGATCAGTGGCAGCGTTTTTTAACCTGCTTTCCGCTCGGATCTGATTCTGAGCCCAGACAGACAGGAGGAGGAAGAAAGATTTAAGGGGAGAAGTCAATTATGGATGGCAGCTTCGTCGGTGACTGACTTTGTTTGCACCTCCTTCAAAGAACAATAGCTTGTTGTATTACAAATTTTGTTGGTAGATGTTTAGTCAGAGTTTTTTGCTCACTTAGTATACTAGCACTGCCACAGGTTTATGCCCGTGATCATTTGAGGTAGTAGGCCATTTTTGGCCTCCCCTCAAGCATGGTGGCGTGGGTATATCGTTTCCCATATGCGTTTCCTGCCATACATCGGGGCTGTCTGCTGAACAGTCCCTTCAGACGATAAGGTACTGATTGCTTCTCTAGGCGCTCCTTTATACTTCCGGGTCGCGTCTATAATGACGTCATAGGCTGTCGCCGGCCAGTAGGTCAATTGGCCAATTGGTGAGTTTTGATAGTTGCTTTCAGACACCGGTTCATATGATGACGTTCCCCATATGCGTTTCAAACGCAGTGTCTCGTTCTCTGTTCTCAGGGAACCATAGTTACATACGTAACCTGAGACGTTTTAACCCATGGACAGCAATCTTCAATTTCACAATTCCAATTTTCAATAAATACTTAAACACACTCATCCAGAAAGTAGTTCAATCAACATCATAAATGACAAATGTAGTCATAATTACCACTAGTAGACAGAGCTGGATAACCAATCCACTTAAAGCTTGTCCCATGTTCTGTATTGTCTTTTCATCAGATTCAATCAAAATTGTCGGCTTCTGTAAAGTTTTTCATTTCACTTAACCCATCTGTAATGATAAAACACTCATTCCAGAGGTTAATATCACATACACACAATGGGTCTCTTTTTGATCTCTTATCCAGTCTCAAAGCATGTCTGTTCATTTAAATTCATTTTTATAAACATCAACTGGGTCGTTCTAGTTCTATTCTCATTGCTTTGTTTTGTTTAAGCTTTAGCAGGCTGATAACAGACAGACAGAGTATCCTTGCCTCTACCCCAGCAGTCTCTCTCTCTTACTGCACAAATAATCTTTTCAACAGCCTCACAAGACTGTAACTTAGACTAGGAGCATTTTTAAAGTTATCTTTAGTTAAAATGCTGAATTCACTTAACTTTCTCTTGAATCTGCAAAATCGGTCTTCATCTTTAGCCACCACCATGCCTTGGAATTATCCTCTGCCATGTCTAATGACCTGCAGGAGTAAAACTAGCATAGAGACACATTAGTTCAAAATCAACACAGCCTCACAGATTCAGGGATTCATCGTAATGCTGAATCCTAAACTTCTATTCAGTTCTTGCCAATATTGCAACCCACATCATATTAATACATTTTCCTATGGTCTACCCAGAAATTACGGACTATCACCTCATGGTCTCAGTCGGCTCTTGAAAGCTCATTCCCATCAGTTCTTATCAATAATCTTTTTCCTCAGGGTGTTGTCCCCTGAGATAGTTGCATTAAGTTGTGGATTTGTCACAATGAAAAACAAGCCATCCTAGGAATGCGGTTTCTGGTGAGTGGTATAGAGAAACATTTTTGGGCAGACTGCTGTACCTTCTCACATGTCATCCCCCCTTACGATGCTGCTGGCCTCACAGACATCCGCTCAACTCTCATACCCATCTCACATAAAACATCTCCCATCAGGGTAGATGCCCAGTGGCGGCGGTAGCCCCCTGCCTTAGGTTGTCCCCTGTCTAGCCAAAGAGGATCTTACCTGTCATTGAGAAATCACCTCGTGATTTCCACTGGTAACCGTTCTTTCCCATCATGAAATCTTTGAAAGTTTTCTTCAACAGAATCAGGTGTTTTCTGGAGCTTAGGAAAGGCACATTCAAGAGCCACCAGAGCCATTGAACTGCCTAATAGTGTCAAAACATGGAGACAGGTTAATGACGTTAATAAAGTGAAACATTTGTTCAGTATTTTTATTTCCATAATGTACATTTTTGCTGCTATATTTATCTTCATTATAGCCATTTATCCCGTATTCCTCTATCAAATAGTTAGTCTGCAGATGCAAAACATATTATCAGTATGGTTTCTAGTGTTTTGCAGAACCACAATGTTATTTTACCCATATCTCAATTACAGCCTTATAGCTGCTTTCTCCTTCAACCATTATTATATAAAATGTAATTCTCTAGACATCTAATGTCATGCATCCATTTAATGGATAAAAAAAAAAAAAAATGTTGTAAGTTACATTCACTCCTCCTTCCCTACATGCCAGTTCTTTCTGTATCAACCTTCTTTCCCTTCTGTCTGTTTCCTCCAGCCTACAATCTATTGTCTGCTTACATTTCACACACACACCACTTTCACACAACATCCCCACATTCTCTTCAACTCATTCCCTTACGACCTTAAGACTTATGACACTCAATGACAAACCTACATCTAGCATGCATTTTTGGCCATACAATATTCTCATTTGACAAAACACCAGTATATCATATTTTGCAAGCTTGCTCTGGGATTTCCCCATATTGGCTCTCCCGAACTCTCGTGGATTTACCTTGTCGGTGCGCACCTAAATAATCTGTTGGACGTCTCCTACAGACCCGACTTTTCACCTAAAATCGGACAAGTTCAGCCTTCCGCTCCAGCTTAAGACGTCTAAGCCATGTCACACAACCTCAGTTTCAGGCTTCCCCTGAACACACAAATTTTCTGTAGTCCCCTGACTACAGCTGGATTCCCCAGAAATTTGCTTTCACTGTATGATGCAGCCTGAATTTCCCTTCCAGAAATTAGAGAAAACCCCTTGATCACAACCACAGAGTCAGCTAGACCAGCCTATATGGTTGGCACATTTGCTAATCTTTTTCCCACACAAATTTTCAATTTCCCATAAGAATTTATAATTTATCTCTTACCAGAGAGTCATGATGCCACCTGGGTTCGTTTACTGATTCCAGTGGTGTCCCCTTCTGGACCCTGGCGGTCAACCCCTCGTCCCTCAATCTATTCGAGGTAGGGCTGAGACTACTAAGTCCAGGATGATCAGTCACCGTCCACACTCGGGTCCAAAAAGGCACATCCAAGGAATCCCACCTTCTGACACCAAATTGTTGTGGCAAAAATCACCAGGACTCTTACTGCATAAGAGACAAACTCATCCAAATGTCTTTCAAAGTTTTATTTCTTGCAAGAAAGGTGAGACAGTCATACGAAACACAGGTAGCTGCAGGGTGTGAGTCAAAGACTGAAAGCTTCTCCTCACTTTTATATCTCTAACCTCCAAGGCTGAAGCCTCTGTCCTTTTACCATATTAGGAACATGTTTACCACTTTAGTGTTTTTCCACCTGTCACCCGTGACTTCGAAGAATGCATACTTAAGCACTTCTGAGAAAATAAAATAATTTAACCATAAGCATATAAGTAAAATCATATGGAAATTATCCAGAAACTCAAAAAGTTTTTTGTTAATTTTCAACCCAACTTGGGTTGTTTTTAACCCTGCATTTTTTAGAGTGTACATAAAAACCTATGTTAGACCAAAATAATCCCTCATTGTTTGTCCTTAGCTAGTCAGTTGTCAGAACAGAACATTTTCATACAGAAAAATAATCTTGCTTTACATTGGAAATAATTTTATTTTTCTGACCCCACATATTTGTTTTTGTTTTAAGCATAAACTCACTTCATTTTGAGGAAGAAAATCTATCTTGATTTAGGAAAGTTTAAATATTTGTTCTGGAAAACAAGAAGGAAATACTGAGGAAGAACAGCATTTTTTTTTACAGTGTAACAATACTGCTAAATGTGGGATAAAACATCACCATTCCGTTCTGATTAGAACATTAAACAGGTTTTCCCCACTCAGTGACGCACCCACTGAGAATCCTGTTCAAAAAGTGCCCTAGTTATTGGTGATTCTGTTGTGCAGAATGTGAAAAATGGAGACACCAAGGCACCATAGTCATCAAAAATCAAAGCATCAAATCTTGATTAACTGGGGCCCAGGTCAGGAAGCAGACAGACTGGCTAAACCGACTGTCTGCTAGTCGTCTCACGTCACAGAAGTCAGGTAAATCCCAACACATCTTTCACCTATCATCACAGAGACTGTTTCTGTTCACCAAACTAGGAAATAGAAGAAAAAAAAAACTCTTAAACCCATTTAAAGGTAAAAAAAGGTAAATGATGTTCAACAAATTAAAAACAGCCTCGTCTGAAAGGCAAAGGGGGAGGTGTTACTGTAATTTATAGTAATATCTTCAGGATAACTCAGAGGTCTGGTTTAAAGTATAAATCTTTTGAAGTGATGGTGCTTAATGTAACATTATCTAGTGTAAGTGACAAATCCTATTTGACATTTGTGCTGGCTACTGTATACAGGCCACCAGGGCACCTGGTGTTTGAGATCAAGACGACAGAGTGGTAGATCCAAATGCAAGCTTTATTAAAAGAGCGTAGTGACACAAGCAGGAAGTCAAACACCAGCAAACAGGCTCAAGAGAGACAAGGCAAAGAGTAGTCCAAAAAACAGGCAAATATCAGGGCAGGCAGCAAACAATCATAATCCAGGAAACAGTCCAAAGTCAAAAATACAGGGCAAGAAACACAGAGACAAGGTAGAAAACAAGGCGCAATGCAGGGCTAAACAATACTCAATAAGCAATGTGTGTGTGTTTGAGTGCAGCTTATAAAGTGTCACTGATGGGAAACAGGTGTGATTGTGATTGGTTTCTACATGGGGAATTGTAGGAAATGTAGTCACAGAGTAATGTGTAACTGTGTGTGCCATGAAAAGGTAATTGTGGGAAATGTAGTCCAGACTGATGTGTGACATTTGCTGTGTTTGAAATCGCCCCCTATACCCTCATTCACTATTCCCTACATTACTCCACTAATATAGTCCATAATATATTCGGACACTGAGTGCACCGGAAGTGCTGCCGATTTCACATAGTTTGTGCTGCTGTTTAATAATCTTTTGAAATGTAGCAAACTGGGAGCTCCAGAAGTAATTAATATTTATGTTGAACTAGCATGTTCAAACCTTTTAAATAATTTAATGATTAATTAAAAAGGAATTTATACCTGTATGATAATGCTGGACCTGCACGGTTTGAAAATGAATGGATGATTGATTCAGCTGCGGGCGCTCTCACAGTACACTCGTTATTGCGGTGCATTGTGGGATTGAATGAGTGCACTCAACATCGTACACTATGGTTTCAGACACCACTACAAATGGCTGTCCCCTCAAATAGTGCCCTATTTAAGGATACAGGAGGCGATTTCAGACATAGCCCCTATGTGCCATGAAAAGGTGACAATGGTGAACCGGTGACCTCTGGTGGAGGGTAGCAGGAAACAGCAGGCGCAGGATACATGACAACAGACTCAGGTGTTCCCAGAATGTGTCTGTGAAGTTTCAGCTCAAAATACCCCACAGATCATTTATTACACCATGTTGTAAATGCCCATTTTTAAAATGGAAGGAAAAACATGCTGTTTTCGTGCATGCAGTTTTAAATGCAAATGAGCTGCTGCTCTCTACCCCACTTTACAGAAGAGGGCGGAGCCATCATGTGCATTACATTAACAAAACAACTGTTTGGTTTTGATTATCATCTCTATCGCAGTCGCACTCACTTGACATTGCAGTTCTTCATCATCATGAAAGTTTATTACCTGAATGCGTTTTAAAGCCATATCAGTCTAAACTTCTGACTGTTACAATATCACTGGTGTAATAAACACACGAACGAGGAGATAGAGCTAATTGAGTCTTTACTTGAAAAATCCAATAAGAGAATACAGGAACATACACCAGTATAAACGCAAACGATACCCGACCACATAATCAACAGAAATAGGGACTTAAATACACTGATAATTGAACTCCAATGACGAACAGCTGTGATGAATGTGATTAGTGTCCATGGTAAAAGATTGTGGCTGGAAACTAGAACAAAGGAACATGTGACAGATGATAACCAACAAACTGAAAGTCCATGTGACTGTAACACTGACATACTTCTGACAACTTCTGCATCCTCAATAAACAAGCTACAACTAGTCCAAAATGCAGCTGCTAGAGTTCTTACTAGCTCAAGAAAATATGATCATATAATACCAATTTTATCATCTGGTTACCTATCAAGTTCGGTATCAATTTTAAAGTATTGCTACTGACCTATAAGGCCTTAAATGGTTTACCTCCTGTGTATTTAACCGATCTTCTATCACCCTACAATCCATCTTGTTCTTTAAGATCACAAAACTCTGGTCTTCTAGTAGTACCTAGGATATCTAAGTCCACTAAAGGAGGGAGAGCATTTTCGCATTTGGCTCCTAAACTCTGGAATATAATATTCCTTCCTGATAATGTTCGGGGCTCAGACTCACTCACCCAGATTAAATCTCGATTAAAGACGCATGTCTTTTGCCAAGCATTCACATAATGCATCTCATATCCTTGTACTTCAGTTATATTAGATCAAATACACATGACTATCTTTGCTTAATGTTATGAACAGCAGCTGCACTAATTGTTCTCCATTTGCTCTTCTGTTTTTTCTTGGGATGCCCATCCCGAGGTAACTAGAGCATATGAAAAATACTAGAAAAGGCAGTATCATCACAACTATATTTCTTTTAGAAAGAAATGGTATCTGCAAGGATTTCCAGTCAGGATTCAGACCGTACCATAGTACTGAGACTGCTCTCAGAGTTACAAATTTGCTCTTATCATCATATCGTGGTTGTATCTCAGTATTAGTGTTACTGGATCTTAGTGCTGCTTTTGACACTATCGACACTATGTTGCCATTAGTAGAATTGCATTGGCATGGTTCAAATCATACTTATCTGAACGTTATCAGTTTGTAGTAGTAAACGAAGAGATGTCATATCGATCACAAGTTCAGTATGGAGTACCACAAGGCTCAGTACTAGGACCGTTGCTGTTCATTCTGTACATGCTACCCTTGGGAGATATCATTAGGAAGCATGGTGTTAGTTTTCACTGTTATGCTGATGATACTCAGCTCTATATTTCTTCACGAAACTTACAATTCACAAAATTAACAGAATGCATAGTTGATATAAAAAATTTGATGACTAGTAATTTCCTACTACTTAATACCGAAAAAACAGAGATTCTAATTATTGGACCAAAAACTTCTTCACGTGATACCCTAGAATACTGTCTAACACTTGATGGCTGCTCTGTTAAAGTCTTCGTCGTCAGTTAGGAACCTGGGTGTGCTCTTTGATACCAATCTTTCATTTGAAAGCCACATTTATAGCATTTAACTTCCATCTTAAAAATATATCTAAACTACGACATGTGCTCTCAGTGACAAATGCGGAACAGTTAGTTCATGCGTTCATGACCTCAAGGCTAGATTACTGTAACGCTTTACTGGGTGGTTGTTCCGTTCGCCTGATAAACAAACTACAGCTGAACTAGAGTTCTTACTAGAACCAGGAAGTATGACCATATTAGCCCAGTTCTGTCAGCACTGCATTGGCTTCCTGTTAAACATCATATAGATTTTAAAATCTTGATAATTACTTACAAAACACTAAATGGTTTAGCTCCCCAGTACCTGCGCGAGCTCTTAATGCATTATAGTCCTTCACATTTATTGCGATCTCAAAATTGTGGCCAGTTGATAATTGATTTTCAAATCAGTTAAATGATTGTAAGGCTGCATAAATTAGGTCAACCAGAACTGGGAACACTTCCTATAACACCCAATGTACTTGTTACATCATAAGAAGAATTGCATCTACCCTAATATTAGTCTCTCTGTTTTTCCCGAGGTTTACCATAGTCAGCTGGATCCAGTCCCTATCCAGATCAGATGGTGGACCTGCACCAAAACACGACAATCCCTTGTGAAGGCCTCGTCGACACGACAGCCATCGGCACAGTTCTTCAGCAGAGACCACAAAAACTAGATAAGTCCTCCACACAGACCCGATGGCCAGCTTCGGCTCCATGTTGGCCAGAGGAGAACTGAGCGACTGAGCCTGGTTTCTTCCAAGGTTTTTTTTTCATCCATTTTGTCACCTGATGGAGTTTTGGGTTCCGAAGGCTGGCCCGTGTGGTCCGATCCAACAGACGAGCTGCTGTAGCTCAAATTGCTCAAGATGTTAATGCTGGTTCAGATAGAAAGGTGTCAGAATACACAGTGCATCAGTTTGTTGTGTATGGAGCTGCATAGACCAGTCATGCTGACCCCTGTCCACCGCCGAAAGAGCCAACAGTGGACACGTGAGCATCAGAACTGGACCACGGAACAATGGAAGAAGGTGGCCTGGTCTGATGAATCACGCTTTCTTTTACATCACGTGGATGGCCGGGTGTGTGTGCGTCTCTTACCTGGGGAACACATGGCATCAGGATGCACTATGAGAAGAAGGCGAGCCAGCGGAGGCAGTGTGATGCTTTGGGCAATGTTCTGCTGGGAAACCTTGGGTCCTGCCATCCATATGGATGTTACTTTGACACGTACCACCTACTTAAGCCTTGTTGCAGACCATGTACACACTTTCATGGAACCGGTATTCCCTGATGGCCTCTTTCAGCAGGATAATGCTCCTGCCACAAAGCAGATATGGTTCAGGAATGGTTTGAGGAGCACAACAACAAGTTTGAGGTGTTGACTTGTCCTCCAGATTCCCCAGATCTCAATCCAATGGAGCATCTGTGGGATGTGCTGAACAAACAAGTCCGATCCATGGAGGCTCCACCTCACAACTTACAGGACTTAAAGGATCTGCTGCTAACATCTTGGTCCAGATACCACAGCACACCTTCAGGAGTCTAGAGGAGTCCATGCCTCGACGGGTCAGAGCTGTTACTTGACTTGATGCATTGCATCATTCCTTCATTGATGCATGAAGGAATGATGCAGTTATCAGGTATTAGTTGTGTTGTGATGTCTCATCTGTATTACGTCAGTAGTTGAGGTCAAACATAGTTGTACAAACATTTACAAAACAATATCCCTTACTACTTTAGAAAGAACTGACAATTTAATGGATGAGGTATTTTTTACAAACTTAAAAATATTAATCAGATGTATCATTGTTGCCTTGAATCCTTCTTTCTTACAGTTCAGATTAAGGTCCAAGAGACTCTGCAGTTTAAATAAGCAGAAACACAATGAAAACAATGTCTGGCCCCAGGCTTCTAGATATTCTCAGGAAGTTCCACACATTAGACAGCTTCACAGGAACAAAAACAATGTCTTCATTGAGAAATAATCACGTGACTTTTCTGCAACATTTCCTTTCTCTCAGTTCTGGTTACAAATGTGTACCCAAAATGAGGTTAAGCAGGAGCACCAGGGTTATTATCAAATCACAACTATTAAAAACTGTTTTGTTAATTGAAATAAAGCTATAATGAACTAAAATATAAATATGGTGAAAAACCTAAACTAAACAAACATTATAAATGTTACCTTGGTAACTAACTGAAATATGCATATTTTCATTTCAAGTAAATAACAATAAATTAAACAATAATACAAAAGAATAATAATATTTAAAATGACCAAAAACTAATGAAAATAAAAATTAAGTAAAAAAATGAACTAAAATTAAAAAATAAAAACAAAATCTAATTCAAAACATTAATAAACATTAATAAAGTTTTGCAGGTTCAGCTCAAATTTCAGGTACAAATTTCTCCCCAAAATATGGTTAAAGTCACAATGAAATGACGGATCATTTCTTTCATATTGTGACATTTATTCCAGGGACATTATCGTTAACAAACTAAAACTATTAAAACACTTTTGTTGACAGAAAAAGTTCAAATAAATTTTGTTGTTTTTAGTTTAATGCTCATCCTGATCGGAATTAATGTTGTCACTCATAATTCCCAGCACCTCTGATGTCATCTAGTAACACAAGTTTGTTTGCTTGCTGGAAAAATGACTTCATTGAATGTTTCCAATTCATTTTTTGAGCCGAAGTTTGAATTGTCTACAAATTTTTGAAATAAAATACAGTTACAGAATTGAGAATCAACACTGCATGAGACAGTAAGACTTGTTTTCACTGACTCTAGCTTAAATACCACTGATTTTTGTCTGTTTTAAGTACAAAGAAAGTTAAAAACAAGCCAGTGCAGAAAGACAAAACTGAATTTAATTAATTTCAAGGATTTGTAGATATTTTAACTGGAAAACAAGACAGAAATACTCATTAAGCATTTATTATCATTTTGCAGTGTGTAACGAGTAAATAATAAATCAATAAGAGCAGCAACGGGAATGAAATCCTCTTCTTTTACAGCACAGATGCTCCTACTGAGCAATATAATACATTCAATAAACTAAATGTTAAACTATAACATTTACATTTAGTCATTTAGCCGACGCTTTTCTCCAAAGCGACTTACAAATGAGAATAGTAGAAGCAATTACATAAAATTAAATATAATAAATCATCATCTCATCTCAAGCTTTGGGATGGATGGCGGCGGTGGGGCGGGTCTTGAGGCGGAGGAGCTCAGCGATTGGACGCTTGCTGTCCTGGAAAAAGTCCAAACCCGTGATCCACTCCACATCCCTCACACGTGATTGGTGCGTCCACAGGAGAGGCTCCACCCACTGCGACTCCGGCTGATCACTCTGCACACAGACAGAGGTTTACTGGAGCTCTCACAGCTCGAGTTCTCGTGTCACATCACGTACAGCTTCACTGAGTTTCATTTATTGTTTCTGTTCATTATTGTGATGTCATGCATTCATGTCAGAAACAAAATACAGAAGCAACTGAAACCAAAACAAAGAATGGTAACAAAAGCTCTCTGTTCAGTTGAATAAGCATCATGGTAGACACCTGCATCCCTGTCACATGATTCATTTGTGTGTACAGTCATATTTATTTGTATAGAGTTTTCATAATACTCACTGTTTCAAAGCAGCTTCACAGAAAAGCATGACTGAGAATTAATTTAAGTTTTGGTTTTAATCGTATAAATTATTTTATTTAAAATTAATATGCATAAATTAAATGGAAAAGTTCTTAGTTTTGCGACTTAATGTCACTGAAAATCTTTTTTTTTTTTTTTTAAATAATTATTGAATAAATAAAAAAAATATTCATTTTTTTTACATAATGATTAAATAAAAAAATAAATAATAAAAAATATCAATCAGTTGAATCATTTATATCACTTAAATTAATCTGGTAAATAAAACTGATGTTTTTGTTTTCCTAATAAATAAATAAATAATATTAGTTGAATTGTACAATTTATATCATTTAAATTAATATGCATAAATAAAACAGTGAAGTTGTTAGTTTTGCAGTTTAATGTCACTAACAAATAAAATAAGAATAATTTAAATTTATTTTAATGTATTTTTTTAAATTAATGAATAAATAAAAATGTTTTTTAAAAAAATCAAAGAATTACTCATGTGTATCGTTCCACTTCCAGTATGTGAAGATGAGCTTGTGAAACAGGAAGTGAGAGTGTCTGTATGAAGTGTGTGTGTGACACTCACAGCGCAGCTCTCCGTGTTTTCATCTCTGTGCGGCAGCAGGAAGGAAACGCTATGAAGTTCCCCTGAACATTCGCCCACTGCCTGTGTCTTGTTATGACAGCTCGTCAACATCGCGAAATAATGAGTGGGAAGAGGCACAGAAGAACCTGCAATGAAACTGAACACAAGCACTATAAGACATGAGGAATCAGAGCATGAGCAATCACATTACAGGAACATGTCACACATCACACATACTCCTGGATCTGATCCGGAGAGTCGAAGCGTCCGTCGTAGTTGTAGTCGTACGCCGGGCCGGTTACCACGTTAATGCCGTTATACTGAGATGCATATTTGAGCAGCAGAACCTCCTGGAAATACTGCCAGAGTCCTGTAGAAACACATAAGACGAGCCATCAGATCCACACACACACTCACTGTACACGCGCTCACTGTACACGCGCTCACTGTACACGCGCTCACTGTACACGCGCTCACTGTACACGCGCTCACTGTACACGCGCTCACTGTACACGCGCTCACTGTACACGCTCTCACTGTACACACTGTAGAAACTCACTGTACACGCGCTCTCTGTACACACTGTACACGCGCTCACTGTACACACTCTCTGTAGAAACTCTCACTGTACACGCGCTCACTGTACACGCGCTCACTGTACACACTCTGTAGAAACTCTCACTGTACACGCGCTCACTGTACACACTCTGTAGAAACTCTCACTGTACACACACTCACTGTACACACACTCACTGTACACACACTCTCTGTAGAAACTCTCACTGTACACACACTCACTGTACACACACTCACTGTACACACACTCACTGTACACACACTCACTGTACACACACTCACTGTACACACACACTCTGTAGAAACTCTCACTGTACACACACTCACTGTACACACACTCACTGTACACACTCTTTGTAGACGCTCTCACTGTACACACACTCACTGTACACACACTCACTGTACACACACTCACTGTACACACTCTTTGTAGAAACTCTCACTGTACACGCGCTCACTGTACACACACACTGTACACACTCTGTAGAAACTCTCACTGTACACGCGCTCACTGTACACACTCTTTGTAGAAACTCTCACTGTACACGCGCTCACTGTACACGCGCTCACTGTACACGCGCTCACTGTACACGCGCTCACTGTACACGCGCTCACTGTACACACTCTCACTGTACACACTCTCTGTAGAAACTCTCACTGTACACGCGCTCACTGTACACGCGCTCACTGTACACACTCTCTGTAGAAACTCACTGTAGAAACTCACTGTACACGCGCTCACTGTACACGCGCTCACTGTACACGCGCTCACTGTACACGCGCTCACTGTACACGCGCTCACTGTACACGCGCTCACTGTACACGCGCTCACTGTACACGCGCTCACTGTACACGCGCTCACTGTACACACTCTCTGTAGAAACTCTCACTGTACACGCGCTCACTGTACACGCGCTCACTGTACACGCGCTCACTGTACACGCGCTCACTGTACACGCGCTCACTGTACACACTCTGTAGAAACTCTCACTGTACACACACTCACTGTACACACACTCACTGTACACACACTCTCTGTAGAAACTCTCACTGTACACACACTCACTGTACACACACTCACTGTACACACACTCACTGTACACACACTCACTGTACACACACTCACTGTACACACACTCACTGTACACACACTCACTGTACACACACACTCTGTAGAAACTCTCACTGTACACACACTCACTGTACACACACTCACTGTACACACACTCACTGTACACACACTCACTGTACACACACTCACTGTACACACTCTTTGTAGACGCTCTCACTGTACACGCGCTCACTGTACACACACTCACTGTACACACGCTCACTGTACACACTCTTTGTAGAAACTCTCACTGTACACGCGCTCACTGTACACGCGCTCACTGTACACACACACTGTACACACTCTGTAGAAACTCTCACTGTACACGCACTCACTGTACACACTCTTTGTAGAAACTCTCACTGTACACGCGCTCACTGTACACGCGCTCACTGTACACACTCTCTGTAGAAACACTCACTGTACACACGCTCACTGTACACACGCTCACTGTACACACGCTCACTGTACACACTCTTTGTAGAAACGCTCACTGTACACGCGCTCACTGTACACGCGCTCACTGTACACGCGCTCACTGTACACGCGCTCACTGTACACACACTCACTGTACACACACTCACTGTACACACTCTGTAGAAACTCACTGTACACACTCTTTGTAGAAACTCTCACTGTACACGCGCTCACTGTACACGCGCTCACTGTACACGCGCTCACTGTACACGCGCTCACTGTACACACTCTCACTGTACACACTCTCACTGTACACACTCTCACTGTACACACTCTCACTGTACACACTCTTTGTAGAAACTCTCACTGTACACGCGCTCACTGTACACGCGCTCACTGTACACGCGCTCACTGTACACGCGCTCACTGTACACGCGCTCACTGTACACGCGCTCACTGTACACGCGCTCACTGTACACGCTCACTGTACACACGCTCACTGTACACACGCTCACTGTACACACACTCACTATACACACTCTTTGTAGAAACTCTCACTGTACACGCGCTCACTGTACACACTCTTTGTAGAAACTCTCACTGTACACGCGCTCACTGTACACACTCTTTGTAGAAACTCTCACTGTACACACTCACTGTACACACACTCACTGTACACACACTCACTGTACACACACTCACTGTACACTCACTGTACACACACTCACTGTACACACACTCACTGTACACACTCTTTGTAGAAACTCACTGTACACGCGCTCACTGTACACGCGCTCACTGTACACGCGCTCACTGTACACTGTACACGCGCTCACTGTACACACACTCACTGTACACACACTCACTGTACACACTCTGTAGAAACTCACTGTACACACGCTCACTGTACACACTCTTTGTAGAAACTCTCACTGTACACGCGCTCACTGTACACGCGCTCACTGTACACGCGCTCACTGTACACGCGCTCACTGTACACGCGCTCACTGTACACGCGCTCACTGTACACGCGCTCACTGTACACACGCTCACTGTACACACGCTCACTGTACACACGCTCACTGTACACACTCTCTGTACACACACTCACTGTACACACACTCACTGTACACACACTGTAGAAACTCTCACTGTACACACACTCACTGTACACACACTCACTGTACACACACTCACTGTACACACACTCACTGTACACACACTCTGTAGAAACTCTCACTGTACACACTCTCTGTAGAAACTCTCACTGTACACGCGCTCACTGTACACGCGCTCACTGTACACACACTCACTGTACACACACTCACTGTACACACTGTAGAAACTTTCACTGTACACACACTCACTGTACACACACTCTGTAGAAACTCTCACTGTACACACACTCACTGTACACACACTCACTGTACACACACTCACTGTAC
>CM074448.1:30476609-30479109 GCA_037101425.1 Elopichthys bambusa
GATGAAGAGGGTCAGTGTCAGTCAGACACTGCTAATCAAATGCATTTTTACAGTGAAGAAGATTATTCAATGGAAGACATTCAAAACAGACACTAATCTTCCCAGGAGTGGACGTCCCAGCAAATTCACCCCAAGATCAGACTGTGTAATGGTCAGACACATCGCAAAACACCAAAGAACAACACCTCAGACTCTACAGGCTTCAGTTAACATGTTAAATGTTAAAGTTCATGACAGTACAATCAGAAAAAGACTGATCAAGTATGGCATGTTTGTAAGGGTTGGCAGGAGAAAGCCTCTTCTCTCTTTACATAACACAGCAGTTACATCTGAACAAACTACAAGACACCTCAAACAAAGACCTTTGGACAGACGAGACCAAAGTGGAGATGTTTGTCCATAATGCACAGAAAACCAAAAGAGCACAAACACCTCATCCCAACTGTCCATCATGATGATTTGGGCTTGTTTTGTAGCCACAGGACCTGCAGACACCTTCAGTCACTAAGTCGACCATGAACCTCTCTGTATACCAAAGTATTCTAGAGTCAAATGTTAGACCATCTGTCCGAGAGCTCAAGCTTGGCCAAAATTGGGTCATTCAACAGGACAATGATCACAAGAACACCAGCAAATCTACAGCAGAATGTCTGAAAAAGAAAGTCCAGACCTCATCCAGATTGAAATGTTGCGGCGGGACCTTCAGAGAGCTGTGCATAAACAAATGCCCACGAACCTGTAAGCAACGCTGTGAAGAAAAGCAGGCCAAAAATCATACAGAATGATATGAGTTACTAATAACGTCATATAGAACGTGATTACTTCCAGTTATTGCTGCTAAAAGTGGCTCAACAAGTAACTGAATCATAGATACTTTGTCACACATGGCTTCTGCATTTTGACTTTATTTCTGCTAAATAATGACAGTGCAATATGTCACATGTTGTTGTTCATCTGAGGTTGCATGTACCTCATTTTAAGACCTGCTAAAACCAGATGATTTTTTATTATGTCCAAAAGAATTCAAAAAAGTTTCCTTTCTTTTTCTTGTGACCGTAAATGTGCTCTGTAAATAAAGACAGACTTGACGTGTTTTGTGCAGTTTCGTACCACACATGAGATTGTACAGCTCAATGTTGGAAAACGGCTCCACTTCTGTCTGAAACAGGAATTTAGGTCCGAAACTGAGAAAAGCGGCCTTAGAAAGACAGAGAAACAAACAACATAATGCTGGAATACACGACATGACTCTTAACATTTACATTCGTGCATTTGACAGACGCTTTTATCTAAAGTGACTCAAATCACATTCAAGATATACATTCATTGTTTCAACTCATGCATTCCCTGGGAATCGAACCCATGATCTAGTGTTGCTTGTGCCATGATCTACAGATTTTAAAATGCTTTAAAATTAATTTAAAACACTAGGCTTCATAAACTACTATTCACAATTATGCAAATCACAATTTCTGTGAAAATGACAACTCAAATCTGCTGACTGAGTCTGACATACAGGCAAATAGAGCTGACTCATTCAAAAATCTGTGCATTCAGACTTATTCACTCACTCTCTCTCTCTCACTCTCACACACACACACACACACTCACACACACACACACACACCTGCATGCTGTAGATGTCATTATCATATCCATGATTTCCTCCGGAGCAGAACGTGAGAGACCCTGGGTACCTGCAGCAACAGTCAGAATGTGTTGAACAAACATTACTGCTCAAACGTTTGGAATAATAATGATATTTGAATGTCTCTGAAAGAGTCTCTTCTGCTCACCAAGGCTGCATTTATTTGTTAAAAAAATACAGTAAAAACAGTGAATAATTATTCCAATGTAAATCAGCTGTTTTCTATGTGAATATATAGTAAAGTGTAATTTATTCCAGAATTTTCAGCATCATGAGTCCAGTCTTCAGTGTCACATGATCCTTCACAAATCATTCTGATATGATGATTTGCTGCTCAAGAAACTTTTATGATTATTATCAGTGTTGAAAACAGTTGTGCTGCTTCATATTTTTGTGGAAACTGTGATACATTTTATTTTTCAGGATTTTTAAAAAGAACCGCATTTATTTGAAATAGTGTCTTTTGTAACATTATCGATATCATTGCTGTCACTTTTGATCAATTTAATTTAATTTGTACCTCTCAAAGAGCCAGCGCGGGTTCACCAGGACGCTCACGTCTTCGATGCGTCTGTTGTTGGCGTAATGGAAGCGTTTGGGCAGCTGATGCTTCAGGTACGGCTTGATCTGCTGCTGCGGCCGTTTACACTGGAACACAATAAACAGCAACACACTCACTGCAGCATCAACACACACACACACACACACACACACACACTCACTGCAGCATCAACACACACACACACACACACACACTCACTGCACAGCATCAACACACACACACACACACTCACTGCACAGCATCAACACACACACACACACTCACTGCAGCATCAACACACACACACACAC
>CM074448.1:30484109-30486609 GCA_037101425.1 Elopichthys bambusa
GTCCTAGCAAGAGAAAACATCAAGACTGGTTTGACGACAACAGCAAATAAATAAACAACATGTGGTGTTTTTATGACTCCAAGGAAGTGTATGGACCCCAACCTGCAAGCTCATCTCAAGTTTCGCTGCTGATGGAACAACACAGCTCACAAAGAAATCCCAGATACTTGAGCAGTGGGCGGAGCATTTAGATGCAGTCCTCAACAATCCATCCCACAACTGTGAAGAAGCGTCATAGTTCGATGTCAATGAGGACCTAGACACCCCTCCTATAATGTCAGAAGTCGACAAAGCCATCAACCAGTCGTCATATGGCAAAGCTTCTGGAGCTGATGCATTACCATCCAAGATCTACAAAGCTTCTGGACCATGCCTGCACAACAAGCTAACAGAACTACTTCAAACAATGTGGGCGCAAGGTACTATCCCTTAAGACAGTGGTCTAAAACTCAATTCCTGGAGGGCCACAACTCTGCACAGTTTTGCTCCAACCCTAATCAAACACACCTGATCCAGCTAATCAAGGTCTTCAGGATTACTAGAAACTTCCAAGCAGGTGTGAGTTGGAGCTGGTTGGAGCTAAAGTGTGCAAAGCTGTGGCCCTCCAGGAATTGAGTTTGAGACACTAAGACTTCAAGGATGCCACCCCTTTGCACCTCTACAAATGCGAAGGAACTAGACAGATGTGCGACAACCACAGAGGAATCTCACTCCTTTGCACCGCAGGAAAAAACCTCACAAGAATCTTCCTGAACCGACTTACCGCGCACCTAGAGCGAGACCTACTCCCCGAGAGTCAGTGTGGCTTCAGGAAAGAATGAAGAACAGTGGACATGATATTTGCCGGCTACCAAGAAAAGTGCCAGGAACAAAACATTGATCTCTACACCACGTCCGTGGATTTAACCAATGCATTTGACTCCGTAAGTCATGAGGGGCTCTGGAAGATCATGAGCAAGTTAGGATGCCCCAAAAGATTCATTTGCATAGTACGCCAGTTCTGCATGATGGCATGCAGGTTCGTGTACTTGATGATGGAGACCCATCTGCTCCCTTACCAGTTACAAACACACTGTTCAGCATGATGTTTTCTGCAATGCTGACAGATGCTTTCCAGGACAGATGTACAGGACAGATGGCAAGCTGTTCAACCTGGGTTGCATTCAGGTCAAGACTAAGGTCCATGTAGCCAGACTATGTGACTTCCTGTTTGCTGACGACTGCGTCCTGAATGTGGGAAGTGCTTGTGACATGCAGGACAGTCTGGACCTGTTCTCCACAGCATGCAACAACTTTGGCCTCACCATTAGCACAAAGAAGGCTGTGGTGATGTACCAGCCTGCCCCAGAAAGTGCCTGTCAGCAGTGGACAAGTTCACCTACCTGGGGAGCGCCCTTTCATGCAACGTGCATATTGACAATGAAACAGCCATTAGAGTAGCCAAGGCCAGCGCTGCCTTTGGCAGAATTCGTTCATCAGTGTGGGAACGAAAAGGGATCAGCCTGACCACCAAGCTGAAGGTCTATAGAGCCGTAGTCCAGTTTGCCCTCCTTTACGCCTCTGAAACTTGGAAAGTTTACCAATGACATGCCAGTAAGCTAAACTGCTTCCAGCTCTACAGCCTCCGCAAACTGTTGAAAGTGAAGTGGCAGGACAAAGTCCCTGACACAGAAATACTTGAATGGACAAGCATTCCCAAATCTCAGCTCCGCTTAGGCTGGACACATTGTGAGAATGTCCAGCGAATGCCTAGCAAAACGCATCCTATATGGAGAGCTGAATATGGCAGCATGTTCTCAAGGTAGACAGAAAAAGAGGTTCAAAGAGACTTTAAAAGCTTCAATGAAAGATTTTGGCATTGATCGCTCTTCATGGGAAGACCTTGTCCTAAAACCCTCAGCCTGGTGCCTTGCTGTAACCAATAGGTCCACGCTCTCAGAGCAGCTGCACATTGAGACACCAAAGAAAAAAGGGCTGCACACAAAGCCCGAGCAAGAAACAGTCAAATGACAGAGACACCCCAGCTCACTGGATCTGCCCACACTGCCAGAGACACTCCTTGGATCAGCCCTACCAGCCATCTGCAAACCCATGTTTCCCATCCCTAGATGACATCAGATGAAGCTGGTCATCTTTTTAATGGAAGGATAAACACAAGTGTGTGTGAGTGACTATGTGTGTGTGGTGTGAGTGTGTAGGTGTGTAGTTGTGTGTGTTCTCACTCCTCCGCTGACAGGTCCAAATTTGTGTCCAGAACTATCAGGCTCCTCCAGGTACACAGTTAAGAAATCCGGCCTACAGGACCAAGAACAGCAGAAACAAACAGATGAATGATGAAGGTACATGATCATGATGAAATGTATCTTGATTTAAGAATGTTTAGATGTTTGTACTGGGATCAGAGTGAACAATAAATGCTGTGAAAGCTGTGAAAACAAAGACAGGAAGCAAAACAGATCCTGCAGATACAGGCACGTGATTCGAGGGCTGTTTCATAAAA
>CM074448.1:30494109-30506609 GCA_037101425.1 Elopichthys bambusa
AACATCAATCAAACGCCAGCATCAGCAATTTAACTTGAAAACGAATGTGAATGAATGAGATGAATATTCTGGAAAAAGGCTTCTTCATTTCTCATATGCTTTCAGAGTGAGTAATCCAACAACTCATTCACTCAAAACACATTCATTATTACCTGAACTGAGTATGCTGCAAAAAATGATGTTCTTCCTCAGCACAAATATCTAAACATTCTTTCATCAAGACACATTTCCTGGAGAAGCTAAATGACTTCAGGGATTAAGAATGTTTTTATATTTGCACCGGAAATCAGAACAAAATACTGAGGAAGAACTGCTATGTGGTTATTAGTTGAATATCTGCCAGCCCTGCTGGCTTCAGCCTGCTGTGACTTGTGCAGATGTTTACAGAGCTCATCCGCTCAGATGACACACAGTTACACTGCAGGATCAGTGTGAGACTGTCACTCACCGGGCAGGAGACAGATGTCTTGGTAGTCATAGCAACAGCTGCCAGTGTCCACACACTGTCTATCACAGCGGCAGGCGGCAGAAGCTGCATCGAGCGGCTCGTAGCAACGATTCCTGCAGGACACCGACACATCTGACACACACACACACACACACACACACACACGTCACACGTCACACACGTCACAGGAAACATCTGAACTCAGAATCATATCCTGTCTGCTTAGCAACCATGGTCATTTCAAAAAGCAATACAGCCTCAATCATTATATTACTACAAAATCAATAAAGGAAAAAAAAAAACATCAAAATTTCATCAAAATATGAACTGAGATGCAATTATTGTTTTTTTACTTTTAAATTGACCTGTTGTCAGTTGACAGTCAGCGTTCATCCCGCGATCCATGAAAACGGTACTTTAGCAGCTCGATGTTTGTGATATCAACTTATTAAGATGTATGGCTTTGATTTTATAGCAATTTAAGCCACATAAAATTACAATGAAAAGATTATAATAATGTGTGCTTGGGACATGGATTTTAATGGTGAGACTGTAATCAGGCTCTCAGAAATTATATTAAAAAAAGATTTATCGGCCAATATATCGGTTATCGGCTTTCAAATATAAAGAATTATCGGTTATCGTATCGGCGCATGCCTACCTGCTGAAACCGATAGTTTGATATATGAAGCATTATTTGGGAGAACTCATCTATATTCTCCTAAATGATGCTGTAAATGATACAGGGATCCTCTCATTTGGTACATTACTATAATATTAGAGGTTATAATTATATTCAACTGCTCTTTATTTTTAGATATAATAATTACACTCAAAAAACTACAATATTTATATACAACTCAGCTGCTTTTTTCTTTTATAAACACTTTTTTAAACATATATCGTTAAACACTGATTAATTGATTACACAAGACATGATCCATTTCAGTAAGTTGTATCTTTCAGTATACCTTTTGATGTTCATGCATGTTTTTCAAGATATAACGTAGACAGAGGCGCTACAGCAAGACTTTGTTTCTTCACAAGTAACAAGCATAAAGCTCTTTGTGATTATTGCATGTGAGGCACAACAAATAATGTTTGTTGTAAGGAAAAACCGCAGACCGGCAACCCTGAACTGATTTTTATTTGTCAGCGCTTCAACTTAACTTAACATTGATCCACCTCTTTTGATTGACAGGATCTAATCGGCCCTGATCATTGGCTGTTTTTAAACAACTGGCTGATTGCAATTGGACAATTGGCTGACTGTATAATGTCTCTCTTGTAACTGTGTTTGTTTCTCACCTTTATTTTTGCAGTCCTGCAGCTGGAGACCGAGGCCCAAACCCAAACCCAGAATGATCACCAGCACACACACCGCCAACAGGACCGACAACTACACACACACACACACACACACACACATCAGGGGCCAGATGTTTTTATGCAACTGACTTATAAATAGAAACAAATAGAAAACATACTTGTAAGACTAATCTAAACAACTTATGCAACCGACTCCTGCTCTGCAGATTGCTTATAGTCTCTGAATGATCATATAATAATACTGTTTTACAGTCTTAGCAGGAATCCTGTACATGTTCATTTTGTCTTTTTTTGATGTATTCAAAATTGAAAGCTTGTTGTTTTAATCACTCTCTCTCTCTGTGTGTGTGTGTGTGTGTGTGAATGAACGCATCTAACACACATTAAACGACTCAGGATGTGATGCTTCACGTTATTCATCATCTGACTGATCCTTCACAGAGACACAGATGATCACACAGAAATAATGAACTGTATTGTATCCTGTAGGATCTCACAGGACTGATTTAACGGAAATGAGAAGAAAAGAGTCTCAACTCACCAGAAGAACCTTCTTTTTCTTCTTGTTCTTGAAGTCCATCGTGACGTCCAGAAGAAACTGAGACACTCGCAGACTGTCAGACCTTCTGTAGGAGTGTGTGTGTGTGTGTGTGTGAACTCTGTACTGTGTTTGTGAATAGCAGCTGATAACACACACACACACACACACACACACACACACACACACATCAACAGAATCACATTTACTGGCATCAACGAGCAGTTGACAAAAATGTTACCGTTTTAGTAATCATCATACCGTAAATTAGAGCTACTTTCATTTTAATTTTTGTGATATCAACTTCAAATTTTGGACACAACTTGGTTAGACATGCGGCTTTGATTTTCTAGCAATTTGAGAGTCCAACTTATTTTGTACTTACACTTTCATTTTTTTGACCTCAGGTGTGTTTTCCAAAGCATTCACAACATTTATAACATCTATAATCTATGATCTATGAGACAGTTAAACAGTCCCGTGATGAGTTTATGAGTTCACAAACATTCCCCTCAATAAATTAACTTTTTTTCAAGGTTGTAAATAAAGCAAAGATTATTGAAGTACGTTTTACCAGAAAATATTTCAGATTTTCTACTTTAAATCTTCACATTAATTCAGTTACTTGCCGTTTCTGTCATTATTAGTAAAATTTACTAGCAACTTAAAAGTAAATCCTACGCCGAATGTTTATTCAGCGTATGAAATAATAACTGCAGCACGTGTCGTGATAATAATCAAAGTAAATATAGATAAACTGTAAAGAATATGAGGCGATACTGAGAAACACGTCACTGTTAATGTTTGACTGCTGCTGACTATCACACGCGTTATCTGTTTTATTCTGCTAATAAAAAGAGCAGAGAGTGAAACACACACGTATGAACAGCAACATGTGACACATCATGTTTTACTGGCAGTTCAATAATTTTATTGATGGAACGAAATCATTAACGACACTCATTAGTAAGACAGAGCATCACTCGCTCAGAATCATGAGTCACATGACTTCTGCCACCAATAGGAAGCAGTGATTCACTATCACTAAACACACACAAATTCAGCGTTCACACTTGTTTCCTCACATTTTCACGTGCTAAAGACTGATCCAGAGTGGACAGAACGAAACCAGCAGGACAAATACTACACACACACACACACACACACACACACACTGTGCTTATGCTGCATTCACGCCACGTCGCAATTACCATAATTACTAAACGACAACCTCGGACTATGTTTCTATGATAACACTAATAACACCAAATAAATCTGTGCAATTTCAGTAATCAACAGACAAACGGCAACACAAGGAAACACTTCAGAATAAGATCCCACTGCTTAACAAACTAGTGAAATTATCTAAACATTCTTTGAAAAAATATCTGCAGATGGAGTCAGAGAAATGAACTTAATTCAAAGAATGAGATGATTTTTCTGACTCTGTCAGCAGATATTTGTTCATGTTAAGCACCAACTCATATCTTCTTAATGTATTCTCCAGTTAAATTATCTTGATTTAAGAATGTTTAGATATTTGTGCTGGAAAACAAGACAGAAATACTTTTCTTTTTTTTTTTTTTTAAGCAGTGCAAAAATAACAAATGCAGCAGATGTATTTTTTTAAAGTTAGTTCATGTTAACTAATGCTAACATTCAGTAAAGTGTTACCAAGTCATTATGCAAATGCATTATTAATAAACTTCTTGTTTATTTGGCGTGACATTAGATGGTTATTCAGATCGGTGCTCTAGTGACTGTATCGTATGTCTTTCATTTATTTTCAGATTAATCTTGCATTATTAAGAGATTAAGAAAAATCAATTCCACTAAATATATTGTGAAATAACTACTGAACTATATTTCACGCAGCTGTAAGTGGGAATCTCCGGTAATCCCGACATGGCGTGAAGGCATGTTTCTTGACGAGAGGAAGTGGAGCTGTCGGTGTGTGTTGTGAGCAGTGAGACGGTTTCATCATTATTAGCTTGAAGGTGAATAATAAATATGTCACAGTGTATAAAACTATACAGTGAGAGCGTCAGGTGCGGTGGTGTCAGACGTTACGTCAGACGTCGTCCTCGAAGGTCCGCATGTGTGTTTTGAGCGCCAGCACGCGTGTGTACGGCAGTGCGGTGGAGCGGTAGAAGTCCAGGCCCGTGAGGAGCTCCACGTCGCGCACGCGTGCCGTGTGCAACTTCAGCAGGTCCTCCACCCAGCGCGACTCGTCCTCCCAGCTCTACGGGGAAACAACAGGGTTTCATTACAAATGACACAAAATGGTTTGAGGAACTTCTTTCCGGTATTTCACATAATTAAAAAAACAAAACAGAACCAAAAGACAAAACTCATTTTGATTATTATGGGTTAAGAATTCAACTAATCAAACGTTTAAATGTTCAATTTTTAAAACATTCACATATTCACACTTTCAATTATTCAAACGTTAAAACATTCAAATGTTCAAACATTTATATATTGAAATACTAAAATATTGACATGCTCTGGTGATATATTTTATAAATATAGTTTCATTTCATATTTCTGCATTCAAAATGTCATGTATAATCGCATATGCAAGCTGTGTAAATGTGCTTACTGCCCTGATCAACATTAAACTGTGGAACTGTGGCGTACTTTTCTTTCCTTGGGAATATCTGACATTTCTTTATGCAAACTGGAAAAACTATGGAAATACCATGATTTGGTAAAGTCTGCAGTGACACAGGTGGTTTAGAAGCAGGTCATCAGTGGTGAATCAGTTGTGACGGTGTAGTTAAATTAAAAGAACAGTTGCTTCACCTTTACAGCAGTTACACAACTCACAACTAACCCATTACTGAAACATAGGAAACTGTTCACGTCTCAGAGTCACCTCCCCTGTCAAATGCGTCTCCTCTAGAGCTTCAGAAGAAACCAACAACGTCTGAATCTATGCAAGTACAATAAACGGCCCTTTCCACAGATCAACATCAAACCGTGCCGTCATCGGTTGTGTCGCGCTGCTACAGCTGTACGTTTTCTCTCTCTCATCAAACAGACTAACTGCTCTGTGGGTCAGTGACGGTCAGACGTGAGTTGTGTAAGTGGTGTAAAGGTGAAGCAGCTGCTGTTTCACTGTAATTGCACCATCAGAACTGATTCACCACCAATTATCCATCTGCTTGTAAAACCGTCTGTGTTACTGCAAACAAACTGTGGAAATACTGGTTATTACTATGTTATTTCCATAGTTTTTCCCAGTTTATATACAGAAATGTCAGATATTTCCAAGAAAAATGACACCCCTTCTTATTCTGCTGATTCATAAAGCAGTGTCACTGCAGGCGACATGACAGCTGTTTTTTTGTTGTGGTCTGGTTTCTATGGAGTCTAAACAGCTCCATCTGCTGGTCAAACCTTTAGACATACGTTACATAAATAAACATATTTGAACTTCTCCTGAAGCATTTCAGCCTAATTCACAACATACGTATACTGTATATATAACAGTTGTTTAAAATAGCTGTTTTCTATGTGAATATATTGTAAAATGTCATTTATTCCTGCTGAATTTTCCCCAACATTAATCCAGTCTTCAGTGTCACATGATGAAATTTAATCTGAACATGTTTATAAGCATACGTGTGGATTCAGTTGTTACTGCATTTATTTGTCAAGTTATTTGATGTGTGTGTTACTGACGTTGCAGCTCTCGCTGTTGTCCGCTCTGTGTGGCAGGATGAAGCATGTGACCCTCAGATCTCCCTCACACTCGTCCAGCGTGTCGTTGACTTCCTCACAGCTGCTGATGATGCTGTAGAAATGAGTGGGGATGTAGACGGAGCCCGCCGCACGCCTGACACACACGAACAACTGCGTTACAGTCTCCGTCAGGAAACAACTTCATTAACATAATCATTTAAACATACTCCATATTATGATACATATTCATTAGATAAAATATAAATAATTATAAATATAGTCCGCAGTGGAACAGAGTGACAGTGACAAGACAAGACACAGATAATATAAAGAATAGAAGAATAATATACAAGATAGAAAAAGTGCAAAAAACAATATATAATATAGACAATTTGTATATACAGTTATGATGTGTGCAAATTTGGAATATAAAAAAGTATGTGTTATTAAGTAAATATATAATAGTGTTGTGTGTTCCGTGTTTGTCAAGTATATATATATATATAAAAATTGATGTACATAAACATTTTAAAAAAAAATAAATAAAATTAGAATTTTATATTTTATTTTAAATAATTAATAATAATTAATTATTATAAGTAATTATTCATTAATTATCTGAATATATAAGTACTTAAATAGTTAAATTATACTATATTTATTATATAATAATTATATATAAATATTTAAAACAATATTTTAATTTAACATAATTTAAACTTGATTATATATATATAATATAAAATAGTATTAAATTATATTTAAATATAAATTAATTTATAATTAAATATTTATTATATTTTTATATACATTTATATCGATATAAATATTTATATTTAAAAATAAAATAATATTTTATATTATTAAATAATTTTATATGTATTATATTTAATTTAATAATTTAACCCTAAACATAACATGAGGGTCAAGGTTAGCATTAGGAGAGTGTCATGAGCTCAGTTTTAACCCTTTCCCCGCCACTGATGGAGGTTTCGGCTTTCCGTGTTTCCACTGTTATACGGTAGGGGGCGCTGTTACACATCTTATAACAGTTTCCATGAAACACATCCATGAAAGTTGTGAAAATTATAAAAAAAACCTGTGTGTGTGTGTGTGTATATGTGTGTGTGTGTGTGTGTGTGTGTGTGTGTGTGTGTGTGTGTGTGTGTGTGTGTGTGTGTGTGTGTTTCTCACTCTTTGATCTTCTCCTCCGTGTCTCTCAGTCCGTCGTGGTCGTGATCAAATATGGGTCCCATGATCACATTCACACCATTATTCTCCAGACTGTATCGCCTGAGCACGACTCTCTGCAGGTAACGCCACACCTCTACACACACACACACACACACACACACACACAGTTTAGTTTTCGGTTCAAATTAATCACGGGTTTAGTACGGTTCGGTATGTGCTATGTTAGGGGGGAAAAGGACTACTGTCAAATAAAATCAAAAATAATCAAACAACAAGCAACAGCACAAATAAATACAATAGAGCAAAGATTCAAATAAAATAAACAGTGCTTGTCGTGTTATTTAGGTATCTAACTGTAGTTGAATACAGTAATCAAATATATAATAGAAAACACAAACTATGCTGTATTTTCTCGACTGTTTACATCACTATGTTTTCTATAGGATACTCACTGAAAATAAACAAGAATCAGGTTCTCGCTCACTATTAAAATGATTATTCATGCATAACAAAGGGATTTGTGCCTGTTTTCACACCTTCCTCCAGGTGTTTTATTTATTTTTAAGTGCATGTTCTTTTTAGCCAATCAGATGCGAGTTTTCAACCCAGCTGATCGCTCAAAACTTTAGCAGTAAGTGCACAGTTTTTGAGCCCGTGTGAATGATCTCATTTTGTAACTATTTCAGCAGCGTGGGACTCACTCTTGAAGGCGGGGTACATGGGAACTGTGTTGGTGATGAGTGAAGCATCATATCTGGATTCAGCCGTAACAGAGAAATCTGTACAGAGATCAACATCAGTCATTAAAACACACATAGCTAGGCCATTTCTCATTTTAATTCAGTACAGTACTGACAAAACCCGTGTTATGATCTTTCAGACTAGTCGAGAGAAAACATTAAATACACATTTATTACTCTACTGTATGTGCATCTGTAGATTTCAACCACAACACGTCTTTACAGGCGGCTTTCACAAACATATTTAGCCTCATTTGCATTTTTAAACATTTAACGTTTTAGAAAACTGTCTTAATGTATTTCATTAATTATAAGTAATGAAGTAATTAATTATTAAGTAAAAATTATAAGTAATTATAAACAAGTTATTAATAAACTGAGGAACTTTTGGTGATGTAAATTAGTAAACATTTTCATCTGTAATGTAAAAAGCGCTATATAAATAATCAGACATCTAATAATACCTAGAATATCAAAATCAACCACAGGCTGTAGATCCTTCTCCTATTTTGGCACCTAAACTCTGGAACAATCTTCCTAGCATTGTTCGGGAAGCAGACACACTCTGTCAGTTTAAATCTAAACTAAAAACACATCTCTTTAACCTGGCATACACATAACACATTATCAATTTATGTTTTCAAATCCGTTAAAGGATTATTAGGCTGCATAAATTAGGTCAGCCGGAACCGGGAACACTTCCAATAACACCAGATGTACTCGTTACATCAGAAGAAGAATGGCATCTACGCTAATATTAGTCTTTCTGTTTATCCCGAGGTTTACTGTAGTCAGCCGGATCCGGGCCGTATCCGGGTGAGATCGAGGACCTGCACCATGACACAACCACAACACAGCCCTGAAGTATCAGCAGAGATTGAGTCAACTAGATCATCCACTATGAAGGCCTCATCAACATGACAACCAGTGGCACATCTCCTCAACAACCGTCCATACCGGTGTGATGAATACGATCCTCAAATGGATGGAACTGAATTAAACACTTTGAATGTTGCGATCATATCTGACTTATGATAGCAACCTGAGTCGTAACAAAGCACTGTTCGCCAGAGGAGAACTGGCCCCCTGACTGAGCCTGGTTTCTCCCAAGGTTTTTTCTCCATTTTAACACCTGTTTGCCACCTGATGTCACCTGTTGGAGTTTGGGTTCCTTTGGCTTGCTTAGTTGGGGACACTTGACAATTGACATTTGATATTCAACAGTGCTTTGATCTGCCTGCATTGACACTATTCTTTAAGAGCTGCTGTGCAGCCAAAATAATGTACCAGTTATCACTGTAAAGCTGCTTTGACACAATCTACATTGTAAAAAGCGCTATATAAATAATGGTGACTTGACTTGACTTGACATCAGCTGTGTTTTAAAACAACATGTCATTCGTTTAAGAACAGCAGAAGTGTGTGTGACTGACCCGGCGGGTAGAGGAACGCGTGCGTGACGCCGGGCTCCTGGCTGTACGTGTTGCATGTGTGTGCGAGATCGAGACGAGGATCCGCTCTCACACACTCGCTGGACGCCGCCGCCGTGACCTCCACCTGCACACACACACACACACACACACACACACACACACTGACACCGCGGCTCAGAGGAACATGTGCGCGCATGTAAACGTTTGTGCACCTGTGCTGTCAGCGTGAACTCGGTCCACAGCGGCATGTTGATGGCGTGACTGAAGCCGCTGCAGTAATCCGACTGACACAGCTGTGTGTACGACGTCTGGAAGAGAACGGCTGGACGGCCGAACGGCAGGTGCGTGACATCTGCACACACACACACACACGATCAAGAGATTCATTCATTTATTCTGGTTTGACAATCAGTTCATTTCTCATTTACTAACATTATTACATAAAATAATATTAACCTGTTGACTGTCACCGCTCTGTTTGATCACAGGTCTGAACTTAAATTCATGAGTTTTGGAATAGTCTCTTTTTTAAGAAGACACTTAAAAAAGGCACTTCAAAAAATAAAAGCGTAAGAAATGACAGAAACAGAAGTTTAAATTTACTGTAAAGCAAATGTACATTTTTTATTTTATACAAAAAATTGCTAGAAAAATCAAAGCCATATGTCTGACCAAGTTATGTTGCAAAGTTAATATCACAAAAACTGAGAAGCTAAAAGGTTTTAAAGTATCATTTCCATGGTAACACAATTTCCCCATTTTAAAACGGCTTTTTATGATGATTGGTAAAATATGTAAGAAAATAAAACAAAATAAACTATTAAAAAAAAAGGGTTAAAGGTGCATTTCTCAAGGTTTTTCTCCTCTTCTCTAGCGTACTGCCTATTCTGGTCACCTAACAAACCTTTTTTGTAAGTTGCACTGGATAGAAGCATCAGCTACATGCATAAATGTATATGTAAATATAAGCAGAAATTACATACTGAGCAAGTACATAAAACGGTACGCTTATAATAATGACTTATAATTTGAGTTGTTGGGTTGGATTTTGTGGGTAATATCAGTTTTATATCAATCATCTTTGCGTGGGTACATCAAAGAAAGACCCTAACCCTAACCCATCAAAATTAAGACCCATTTTTCCTAAAACAATTTGTAAACAAAGTATAAAATATAAAGCATAACTATATATTCTTTGCATTTTTGTGTGAATTTTGTCACTATATATATATATATATATATATATATATATATATTAGTAAATTTACAACACAAATGCAAATAATAGATACAAATAATAATAATAATAGATTTAAATTATTATATTTAATAAGAATGATTATTTCTGTCCCTGCATCTCATCATCACATGACCTGTTATTATGGATGTGAGCGTGTGGAACTGAAACAGATCTTAACTGTTCGACGGTCCATCGGCCGCAGCAGGAAACATCTGCGCACTTTCTTCAATGTTGTTCTGTGAATGAGAAGAGACTCAATCCACTGACCTTAGAGAACGTGTGTGTGTGTGTGTGTGTGTGTGTGTGTCACTGACCTCATCATCACAGTTACAGCTCAGGTCATGGGTCACTTCAGAGGGCAGGGCTAAAGGTGTGGGTGATGTCATTTCCTCTGGTGGTGTAGGGGTGTACGGAGGGTTTCTCAACATGTCATTCAGACTGCCATGTGTCCCGTTATTAGGGGCCGGAGTCAATCCCAGCAGATCTACACACACACACAGATGCGGCATGAATCTGTCATGATTGTCATGATCTGAAACTGTTTTAATAAACACGTCAGGATTCTCACCACACATGACGTTATACAGTTCAATGTTCTCAAAGACAGACACTTGCGTCTTGAAGTTGAAGCTCGGTCCAAATCCCAGAAAGATCGTCTACGAGAAAAACACAATGGAAAGTTTCATGGATGGACAAAATGAATTTCTAATATACAGATTAACGTATTGATTGATTGATTGATCGACCTGCATGCTGCTGATCTTGTTGTCAAACCCATGATCTCCAAAGAAGCCGCAGGTAGCAGGTGTTCTGCTCTCAAACACAAAACATATAAAAACATCACTTGAGTTCAGCTTCACACGGCACATTTCCCTCTAAATGTCTGCGGCTCTTTGTGAAGAAACTGTATCTGTTGTTGAATGATGATCAGAGTACTGACTAAAGCATTACTAGTTTAAAGATGCCATGCACACACACTCAGTTTTTCTAAAGTGTCGACACACACACACACACACACACAGGTACACACATGGCCACGTGCCACTTCCTGTCCATGAGCAGGTGCACGTCCTCGATGCGTCTGTTGTTGGCGTAGTGCAGGCGTTTGGGCAGGTGCTGCTTCAGGTACGGTTTGAAGTGCTGATTGGGCATCTTACACTGAAACAGGAAAGGTCAAAGGTCACATGATGCACTATGGACAAACACAGCAGTGGTTTTGTGTGATTTATATACAAATAAGTCAATAAAATCAGCCATGTAAAGGTTTTCAGTATCTCGTTCCCCTGAGACTGAAGTACTTAAATTACTACACTTACCCACCGATTTGAAGAATTTACACTAGAATACTATTGAATTTAAAGCTGGAGGAAAAACATACTGCTATAAATTGTGAAAATGTGACTTTAATGTTCCACAATTTAAGTTTAAAAAGTTACTTAAATGAGAAACTGATGTAATCAGTCAAGTTTTTAGGTGGAGAAAAAATGGTTTACTATTTAATACTCCAGTTTTACTTGTAGAAACAATTTACCATCATTCAAATGTGTTTTTGCAAGATAATCTGGAGTAAAATTATGACTCGGTCTCCATACTTTGTATTGCTGAAGAATGTCTCTACAAATTCAGAAAAACAAACAGTTCATAAGAGAATTGTCTGTAGATTTTATAATGAGTTTAACTTGGATAAATGCGTGAACTCACACGGCGTGTTGGCGGTTTTGGGGCCGATTCTGCCGGAGGATCCTGGGATCAGTGTGATGGCATTAACATCGAGTCCGTAAGAGCCCAAATACTCTGTTCGTTCACAGTGAGACTCCTCCATCCCTGAACACAAACACATGACCAGTGAGATCCGAGTTCTAGATTACAGGTTCAGGGCAGAATCTGATGT